>JAASFH010000179.1:0-29891 GCA_023333695.1 Globisporangium yorkense
AGAGAGAGAGAGAGAGAGAGAGAGAGAGAGAGAGAGAGAGACTGTCGAGCAGGAGTTGAATGAAAGCGCATAGAGTGATGGACGTGGCGCCGTCGAGGCTCAGATGTGTACATGTTGCAGTGCGTTCGAGCACTCAAAACTGTCGGGCGCATGGTGAGGGCGCATGCACGCGGGAGACGCCGCCTCTATGCCCCGAGCTCCGCGTTGATGAGGTCGACGAGCTGGTCGAGGTCCGCGAGTCCCCGTTTCACCTCGAACGTCCGCAGCACGCCGGTGGCGGCGTAGAAGTCGATGAGCGGCGCAGTCTCATCGTTGTACACCTCGAGCCTGCATGCATCACCAAGCGTCACCACGTCAGTTCTTCTCTCGCATCCAATGCTCAAGCAGGTGGTTGGTTTGCTATGTGCCTCGCACCGCTGCTTGACGACCTCGGCCGTGTCGTCCGGACGCTGCACGAGCGAGGCGGTGCCGCACTTGTCGCACACGCCCGCCACTTTCGGGAGCAGCGGGGGCATGTTGTACTCGCCGTGGTCGATGTGCGCGACGTTGAAGCCCGAGCCGCAGCTTGTGCAGACGCTGAAGATACGAACGCAGTAGCCCATGTCAGAGCTCTCCCCACCGACTGCATTCGGTCAATCAGCGAGCCAACGACGACGCACCGGCGGCCGCTGATCTTCTCCGCGAGAATCCACTGCGGCAGGTCAATGTTCACTACGAGATCCAGCTTCGCCACCTGCACCAACGCCGCAGACAAGTGTCAGCAGGAATGACTCGCGCGATGCTGACCGCAGCGATGCGCGTGGAGCGTTCAACGCGACGGCGAACGCGAACGCACCTTCTGGAACTCCTCCGCCTGCGGCACGTTGCGCGGGAAGCCGTCCTGCAGATCACACGCAGTGCAGCATATCAGTGAGGAGCTCGTGCCACACGAACAGTGCGCTCCACACAATCGCCACCACCTCTAACAGAACGCACCAGGATGAAGCCACGCTGCGCGTCGTCGAGCGTCAGGCGCTTCTCCACCTGCGCCACACGCACACACACGTGTTCGTCAGTCACGTGCTCCTCCTCCCAGTAACCGTGCATACACTCTCATATGCACTCACCATGTCGAGGATGATCTGGTCCGGCACCAGTGCTCCGCGGTCATTGTATGCCTGCAAGCATCCGACTCTCCCACGTCAGCGTCTTCCTCCGCTCAACCTCAAGCTCCACGCTGTTCAGTGCCACGCGCACCTTGATCTGCGCGCCGAGGCTCGTGCCGGTCTTGATCTCGTGGCGCACGAGGTCGCCCGTGGAGATTGTCGGGATCGCGAGCATCGGCGCGATGCGCGACGCGTACGTGCCCTTCCCGGCACCCGGCGCGCCGAGGAACATGATCTTGAGTGACTTGGCGGCGACGTTGCTCATCATGTCAGCGATGGTGAGAGAGGCGATCGACGGGCGAGAGGCAGGAGGGCAACTTGCGCGTGACACGGTCGATTCTGGAGTGAGCTGCTCGCAGTGACGCGCAAGCTTGAATTTCGCGCCGCTTGCGTGTCCAATTGACGCATTGTGTCAATCAAAATGGCTGAGTCTGATCCCACTCTGATAAATCTGAGCGATGCTAGTCAAATTCGCTTTAGTGACCGCGATGGCGAACCTGACGTGGGTGACGGCAGCGGCGCTCGCGACGGCGGTGCTCGCAGCGTGCGTGGCGCTCGATTTGAGCGCGATTCGCTCGGTGCTCGCGATGCTCGTGGCGCTGTACCTCCCCTCGTACGTGGACGGCGCCGAGTACACGGGCGCGCGCTACTGGCCGGCGTTCGCGCGGTTCGCGAGCGTGCGCCTCGGCCACATCCCCATGACGCTCGAGTACGACGAGCCCGTGGACCCGGCGAAGCGCTACATCTTCTGCTCGCACCCGCATGGGCTCATGTCTGCGCACCACGCGAACCTCATGCAGGGGTCCTCCACGCCGTGTACGTCACGAGAACCTTGATGGTATCATCTCTCACACTGCGACTGCTGACGAGCGGACTCTCGCTTCTCGTGCTGCCGCAGCCTTCCATGACCGCTCGCCGATGGCCACGCGCCACCACCTCGGCGCGTCCGTGATCTTCCGTATCCCGATCTTCCGCGAGTACCTGCTGTGGCTCGGGTGCGTCAACGCGGACCGCCGCGTGGCCGAGAAGGTGCTGCGCAGCGGCAAGAGCCTCGTGATCCTCGTGGGCGGCATCATGGAGCAGATGCTCTCGCAGCGCGGCGACCACACGGTGTACGTGAAGAAGCGCAAGGGGCACATCCGCCTGGCGCTCAAGTACGGCACGCCGATCGTCCCCGGCTACAACTTCGGCGAGACGGATCTGTACACGCACTCGGGGTGCGTTACTACAGCTAGTGGGCCGAGGTTGCTGCTGCTCGCTGCGGTCATCAGTGGTGTCTGACGCTACGTGTGTGCGTCCACGTGGCGCTACTACATTATAATCATGCACGACAGATTCCTGCTGGCGCTGCGCCGCTTGATCGCCAAGAAACTGTCGGTAGCGCTGCTCGTGGGCTACGGCGCGTCGCTCTGGAACCCGCTGCGTCCGCACGACGGCGTGACGCTCAACCAGGTGTTCGGCAAGCCCATCGTCGTGGAGAAGATCGAGCACCCGACTCCTGAAGACGTCGACAAGGTGCACGCGCAGTACGTCGCCGAGCTCGTGCGCGTCTTTGACAAGTACAAGGCCAAGTACGGCTACCAGGACGCCGAGCTGCGCGTGTGCTAAGCAGGTTCCAGGGTGTCCACGTGGACACTTTTGACTTCAACTTGGATTGCTTTCCATTCTGCTCTCCTTCTTTGTGTAAATAAACACAAATAGCCTTTGGTTTGACTATATTTGTTTTTTAACCGGTACTTGCACCTACATGACAATCACTCTTGATTGGCATGGCGGACGACGAGGCAGAGCTCGTGCTCGTGGAGCAGGAGCTGGAGAGCGTGGCGCAGGAGCTGGAGCAGCTTTTTGCGCGTCAGAGCGCGCTGCAGGAGCGCCGGCGCGAGCTGCAGCAGCTGCTCTACGTAGACGGCAGCGAGGTGGCGGCGGCGGATACCAAGAACGAGCCACCGATCGACTGGGCGGCGCCGAGCGCGTGGACGCCGCGCGTGCGCGAGCTGCTGCGTGAACGCGTGCGCTCTGTCTACGCGATTCCTGTTATTGCATACGAAGTTGTGGCAGCGACTCATCTTGTGAAGTGCAGTTCCGCTTGGCGGCGTTCCGCTCTGTACAGGAGGAGGTAATCAACGCGACGCTCGCCAAGCGCGACGCGTTCGTCATCATGCGCTCCGGCGGCGGCAAGAGCCTCTGCTACCAGCTACCGGCGCTGGTGCAAGAGGTGCGAGCTGGCAGGTTGCACGTTTAGTACAAAGGTATCAGTGAGAAGAAGCTCATGCTGTGGTGTGTAGGGAGAGGGGTTCACGGTCGTCGTCTCGCCGCTGATCTCGCTCATCCAGGACCAGGTGCGGCGCTGCGACAATCTTCTGGTGCTAGAAGCACTGGTGGTAGGCATGCACTAACGACGCTCAAACATCAGGTGATGCTCTTCGATGCGATCGCCGGCGACGGCGCTGCGCGCCAGATGTGCGGCGAGCAGTCGCGGCAGGAGGCGTCGGCGATCCACAAGGAGCTGCTCGATCCACAGAGCAAGGTCAAGATCTTGCTCGTGACGCCGGAGAAGATCATCAAGAGCAAGCTGCTCATGTCGCGGCTTGAGAAGGCGTACCAGAACGGCCGACTGCTGCGGTTCGTCATCGACGAGGCGCACTGCTGCAGCCAGTGGGGTCACGACTTCCGAGGCGTACGTCTTCCGCTTAGTGAGGCGAGCGAATGGTGCGCAGTGCAAGCTGCTGATGAACACTTGTATGGCGTTGCGTAGGACTACTCGAAGCTCGGCATCTTGAAGCGGCAGTTCCCGACTGTACCCATCCTAGCACTCACCGCGACAGCGACGCCGCACCTGGTGTCGGACGTCAAGTCCATCCTGGAGATCCAGCGCTGCGTCTTCTTCCGCACGTCGTTTTTCCGGAAGAACCTGTTCTACGAGGTGCATGCGAGCTGCTGCTGCTGCTGCTGCTGTCTGAACTGATCCATGTGCCTGACACGGTCTGGTGCTTGTTGGTTGCTGCAGGTAATGGCGAAGCCTGCTCGAGAAGAGACAGCGATGGACGCTCTCGTGTCGTTGGTCAAGTCGTTCTCGCCGAGCGATACTGGCATCGTCTACTGCCTGACGCGCAAAGAAACCGAGCAGGTGACGAGCGAGCTCCGGAAGAATGGCGTCCGCGCCGCTGGCTACCACGCGTACATGGACAACAAGCAGCAGACCCATCACGCGTGGGTGCACAACCGTCTCCAGGTTGTTGTCGCGACGATCGCGTTCGGTTTGGGCATCAACAAGCCGGATGTGCGCTTCGTCATCCACTACACATTGTCGAAGGTGCGCTGCTCTTGCGAAAGTGGACTCTCGACGTTGTCGGCGATGCTACCTCGCTGACTCCTACGCTTCGGGTGCTTGCTTGAAACTGTAGTCGATGGAAGGGTACTATCAGGAATCGGGACGCGCAGGTCGAGACGGCGAACCGGCTCGGTGTGTGCTCATGTATCGAGCTTCCGATGTGATCCGCGTGTGCAACATCGTGCACGCTGAGACTGGCGGGATGCGGAATCTGCGGCTGATGATCGAGTACGGCGAGGACCAGGAGCGGTGCAGACACGGGATCATGGCCAAATACTTCGAGTACGTTTCGTGTACAAAGGTCTCGCGCAGTGGAACGGAAGGGCGGGTCCAACATGATTAACCTGTGTCTCGCCTTTCAGAGAGAGCTTCGACCCGACCGAGATGTGCCAGAAGACGTGCGATAACTGCAAGCAGGGAGGTAGCGAGCTCGCGGAAGTCGACTACTCGGAGCACGCGAAGGCGATCGCGAGCATCATCATCGAAGCGAAGCGCATGTGCGGACGACACCTTGAACCGCGTTGAGAACTCAACTTCGTAGGTTTGGTTGACGAACTTGGTTGTCGTGCGTGGCCGCAGGGAGAGACGACTGACGATGAAGCAGCTTGTGGACGAGCTGAAGACGAAGAAGTTTTCTCAAGAGTGGGGGCACTTGGAGCCGCCGATGCTGACGATCCCGCGCGACCAGTGCGACCGTCTCATCATCCACCTCCTGATCAAGTGCGTTGGCGTGCAGGTCTTGCAAGTATCCTGCCGTTGCTCTTTGAAATTGCCCCCTGACGATGTTGACTGAGCTCAGGAACGTTCTTCAGCCCGAGATCAGCTACACGGCGTACAACACGATCTGCTACTTTGCGATCGGCCCGTCATATCGGCGTCTCGAGAACGGCCAAGTTCGTGCGTTGATGAAGCAGCTGAGGCCGTCTACCGACGAATTCGACAACGCTGAGAACGACGACGGCAACGACGAAGTCGATGACGAACCTCTTCGGAAGCCGACGAAAGCGTCGAAGTCCAAGAAGCGAAGACTGGTTGAGCCCGAAGTCATCGACATCAGCGACTGAGGTTGCGGAGATCTTCTCACGCGCTCACCACCGAGGATAGAGGACGAAGATTGAGGACATCTTTTGCCACGAACTTGTCGTCGACGAGTGCCAATGATGTGTTTTGTCAACACAAAACAACGTTGAACTTTGCTTTACAAGAGCAGCAGGCTTGTATCCTTACAAGAGCAGCACTATCTCGCTCACACGTCACATTCGTCATTCATCGAGTATCAAGATGGCGGGCGGCGGACGCAAGTACCTCATCGGTGGCAACTGGAAATGCGTCCGTGTTCACCTTCTCTCTCTCTCTCTCTCTCTCTCTGATGCTCAATGGCGCTCACCAACTCTCTTGATACCAATCTCTCCATCGCTTGATACCTACAGAACGGCTCGGAGGCGTCCGTGCGCGAGCTCATCTCGCTGCTCAACGACGCGCACGTAGACGCCGCGCGCGTGGAGGTGGTCGTGGCGCCGCCGGCGCTGCACCTGCAGCTGGCGCGCGACTTGCTGGCTAAGAGCATCAGCGTCAGCGCGCAGAACGTGAGCCTCACGGGGCTCGGCGCCTTCACGGGCGAGATCGCCGCCGAGCAGCTCCTCGGTGCGTCACATGAACGTCGTGACGCGTCGATGTATCACGGAGACAGAACTCTGAACGCTATGCATGGCCCATGAACAGACTTTGGGCTCAAGTGGACGCTCACGGGCCACTCGGAGCGCCGTGCGTACTACGGCGAGAGCGACGACGTGGTCGCGGAGAAGACCAAGCGCGCGCTCGACCTCGGGCTCCAGGTGATCTTCTGCATCGGCGAGACGCTCGAGCAGCGCAACGCCGGGCAGACGCTCGAGGTCATCACGCGCCAGACGCGCGCGCTCGCGAGCCGCATCCGCGAGCAGGACTGGGACCGCGTCGTGGTCGCGTACGAGCCCGTGTGGGCGATCGGCACGGGCGTCGTGGCCACGCCCGCGCAGGCGCAGGAGGCCCACCAGAACCTGCGCCAGTGGATCGCCGCGAACGTCTCGCGTGCCGTCGCGGACAAGGTGCGCATCATCTACGGCGGCTCGGTGAGCGCCAAGAACTGCGCCGAGCTCATCGCGCTCGCGGACGTCGACGGCTTCCTCGTCGGCGGCGCCTCGCTCAAGCCCGAGTTCCAGACCATCATCCGCAGCGCGCTGTAAGCGATGACCTGAGTGCTTCAAATAGCAGTAACGCTCGGTAACGAGAGCTTCATGGACTGAATTTAGCGCGTGGAGCGCACGTGCGCGTCACGAGTTCACCACCACCACTCCACCCACTCCTCCACGCACGAACGCACGCACGAGGACACGCAGCACAGCGACCATGGAGGCGAGCAGGCGGCCGCGCAAGAAGGAGAGGAAAGTGCGCATCAACTTGACGCTCTGCAAGTACGAGGTGGTGCGCAAGATCGCGCGCGATCGCGGCTGGGTCCTCGTCACGGACGAGAGCGACCGCGCGGGCGTCGTCGCGTGCAACGTGCACTGGATCGACGTACCGGACTTCCTTCCCACGTTCAAGATCCTGCTGCCGTACCAGAAGGTGAACCACTTCCCGGGCATGTCCAACCTCGCGCGCAAGTCCAAGCTCGCGCGCAACTTCGAGCGCATGAAGAAGCTCTTCCCGGACGAGTACGACTTCTGCCCGCGCACGTGGATCCTGCCGTTCGACCTGCACGACTTCCAGACGCACTTTAACGGCGACGGCGTGAGCGCCAAGACGTTCATCGTCAAGCCCGACCACTCGTGCCAGGGCCGTGGCGTGTTCCTCACGCGCAGCCTGAGCCAGATCAGCCGCACGGACGTGCTTGTGGCGCAGCAGTACATCGCGCGACCGCTGCTCATCGCCGGGAAGAAGTTCGACCTGCGCATCTACGTACTCGTGACATCCTGCAGCCCGCTGCGCGTGTACCTCTTCAAGGACGGGCTCGTGCGCATGTGCACCGCGGACTACGTGACGCCGAACGCCGACAACATGGAGCAGCGCTTCATGCACCTGACCAACTACGCCGTGAACAAGCACGCCAACAACTTTGAGCTCAATAAGGACGCCGCCGCGGACGGCAGCGGCAGCAAGCGCTCGCTGCGCTGGTTCTTCGCGTGGCTCAAGGAGTCGTTCGACGAGCCGCGCGTGGATGCGCTCTGGGACAAGATCGGTGACATCTGCCTCAAGTCGATCCTGGCCGTGCAGCCGCTGCTCGCGCAGGAATACCGCTCAACGTTCGCCAAGAACCTGCGCAAGTCGGTCTGCTCGGCGTCGCCGGGGGGACCGTCCCAGCTTCCTGGAGCTGGAGATGGATCAACCCGACCGTTCTCTGCGAGTGACGCGACTACCGCAGCAGCAGCAGCAACAACAGGTGGCTCCAGTGCATCGTCGCCGTCGTCGTCGTTCTCGATCCTGGGCATGGACGTGCTCGTGGACGAGAGCCTCAAGCCGTGGCTGCTGGAAGTGAACCACCTGCCGAGCTTCGGGTGCGACTCGCCGCTCGACTGGAACATCAAGGAGCGGCTCATCTCGCAGACGTTCGACATCCTCAAGATCGCCGCGGACGACAAGGACCGCTACGACGCCGAGCAAGCACGCTCCACGCAGGCGCGGCTCTACGGTGCGTCTGCCTCAGTCGGGACCGGCGGTAGCAGCAACAACCAAAGCAGCGACGACAGCCAGCTCCCCGACATCCGCACAGCCAAGCAGCAGCAACAGCAGCAGGAACCGGAGCAGGATGGCGGCTCGTTCGAGACATCCGACTCGTACCAGGTTCTCAGCGTCGACGACCTGCGCGACGCCCTGACGGGGTACTACCGCGAGTTCAACGCGAGTCGCCTCAGAGACCTCGACAAGATCGTGGCCAAGTACGCCAGCGCCCAGGAGGAGCTGGACCGCAGTCTGCGCCTCAAGTACGGCAAGTCCATCAGCGACTTCGTCTCGAAGGTGGTCGCGTCGTCAAGTGGTCCGGAGACCACCGCAATCCCCAGACAATCGTCACCACCACAGGACGAGGACGAGCTCGTGGACTACATCGTGCTGTACCCGTCGCCAGCGTCGCCGGATCACTGCAAGTACCGCAAGATGCTCGAGGCGTCGCAGCAGCACATGAACGAGCAGCAGATGCGCTTCTCGGCGCCGTTGCAGCACCGTAAGGCGTCGCCGGAGGAAGGTGGTGGCGGCGGCGCTGGTCTCCCGCCACTCAGAGGCGCGCAGAAGAAGGAGCTGGCAGGCGGTCGGGACTGCTTCGGCTTCAGCGGCACCGACAAGGCCAAGTGGCTCACCGGCGGCGAGAAGCGGCCGCTCGCTGTGCCCGGGCCGACCCAGATCGCGGCGGCGCACCGCCTGATGCTCGGCCACTCGAGCCAGAAGCTGTCGGTCAAGCCGCCGACGCCCCCGGAGCAGCAGCAGCCGCGAGCCAAGGAGCAGGTCAACTACGGGCTCCAGTACCGCGAGCGGCTCGCGACACTCAAGCTCAAACCGACGGTCGCGATGGCCAACATCTCCTTCGGGTGCTTCGACTGAGTGCATGAACACGGATCGTTATCTTACACACACACACGCAGCCCTTCGTAGCTCTCAGCAGGCTCAGACAACCGAGCTCCGCCGTGACGAGTTCAGCGGCTGCTGGCCCTCCATCTCCTCCCACGTGCAGCCCACGACCTTCTGCACGAAGTCGTCGGACCACGTTCTGCCCTCCACTGCCGCCGCCGGCTCCTCGCGCTCTCGGAACACGACACTGCACGTCTTGCAGACGCGCGCGAGCTTCGTCTTCTTGCTCGTCGCCTCGAACGTCTTGGGGAACTTGACGCTCTCGACCGACACGTGCGAGCACTGGCCGCAGCAGAGGCGGCCGCAGTGGCGGCAGTGGTGCCGCCGCACGACGCCAAGCCCGAAGCGGCTGAACACGCGCGCGCACAGCATGCACGCCTTGCGCTCGGCGTCCGGCACCCACACCGGCGGGAACGCGATCTTGCTGAAGAGCTGCCGCAGCACCTTGCGGTTCACCTTGTCGAACACCATTCGGTCGTGCTCGTCCTTGACGTCAAGCCGCGCGCCGTGGCGCACGAGCCGGTACGCGATCTCGTACAGCGCCAGCTCCACGGCACGGTGCAGCAGCGTGCTCGCGTCCAGCGGCGCGTTCGGGTCCGCCTTGTGCTGGAGCAGCATCTCGGCCACGAGCGGCTCGTCGCGCCGCGCCGTGAGGATGTGCACACCGAGCGCTGTCTGGCCGCGCGCGTTCGCGCTTGTCACGTCGGCGCCCTGCTCGAGCAGGAACTTGGTGACGCGGCGCGACTTGGCGGCCGCGAGGTGCAGCGGCGTGTTCTGCCGGTTGTCGCGGCTGTCGAGCAGCTCCCTGCGGCTGCGCTTCTGAGCGCACAGCAGCTTCACGGCCGCGAACTGGCCGAAGCGCACGGCGAGGTGCAGCGCTGTCTGGCCGTGGGTCGACTCGCGCTGCGCGACGTCCGTCGCCGGGTCCTGCAGCGCTGCCCTGAGCACCAGCAGGTTGCCGGTGCGTGCGGCGCGCAGGAAGTCTGGGAGCGCGTCGTCGCTCTGGCGCGCGCCAAAGTGGCTCACCGACACGCGGCTGCTCGAGAGGAGCTCGGCGGGGTCGACCGCCAGGCTGTCGCGCGCCAGCAGCGTGTGCTTCATGTCCTGCGTGCTCAGGTCGCTCGGGCGGTAGCGCTGCATGCTCTCGCGGTAGCCGGAGGCGTCCAGCGCGCTGCCGCCGAGGTCCATCGACGGCCGCATGTCGAACGACAGCGACTCGCGCGCCGAGCTGCCTGTACGCGAGCTCAGCGGTGACGGCGGCAGCGGCGACGGCGGCGCGCCGCTCTGGCTCTTGCACGGCAGCGAGAGGCGCTGCTTGCTGCGCGATGAGCGCATGGACACCGGCACCTGCATCGAGCGCCGCATCGGCTGCTGAGGCGGGAAGTAGTCGTCTGGATCGTCGCCTGCTTCATCGTCTGGGTTGCTGGAGGCGCCGGTGGCGGTGGACGACGTCATGGACGCCGCCGAGCTCTTCTTGAGGATGCTCGCTGGGAGCGTCGGGCGCAGGCTGCCGCGCGGCGCCGAGTACCACGCTGGGTCGTCCGCAGCATCGTCGTCGTGGTGGTGGTCGATATATCCGACCTGTCGGGGACTCGTGAGAGCGCTGGTCGGCATAGCTTAGAGCTTGGCTTGCAGCTGCGCGCGGTCGGAAGCGAGTTGCCGAGTGAGTGAGTACTGCGGACTGCGGCCGATGGTCGAAGTGCCTGCGGATCGGGACGCGGCGCCGCGCTTCTCCTCAGCTCGCAGGCGGGCTGGCATCCGGTGTGGATCATGCCACTCAGGTTCTGACTCGTTTTGTAGTCAGAAGCGGCAGGAAATTCGACATTGTTGAGCCTGTTACACAGGGCGTGTCGAATTCTGTGACGTGTGACGACCAGCTGGCAGGATTGCCTTGATGGAAAGAGAGTGATCTCTAGCGATCGCGAGCCGCAGCAAAACACCTGCAGCCGTGCCTCTCGAGCGGCGGTGCTGTATCACCAGAAGCTGGGCTTGTAGCGGCGGTAGAGGATCGGCGTCAAGTGACTCGGGCATGTAAGCGCGGGCGAATGTGTAGCGGGTGAGTAGCAGCAGCGAGTGGCTGCTGCCGGCGGCCCCAGTCAACGAGAGCGAGCGTGAGTGCCGAGCGCGAACGATGCCTCTACGCGAGCATCAATCCGGTGCGTCGTGCTCGTTTATCCGGATGTCAGTCGTTCGGTGCGACCACGAAGCAGTCAATGAGCCACACAAGCACACACAAGCGTCTGGGATAACGTTAGCGAGTTTACTGCCGCACGTCACTCGTCGTCGTCCGACTCCTCATCGTCCGCTGCCAGCGCGGTGGCCGCCGCCGCTGTCTTCTTCTTCTTGCCCTCGAGGTGCTCGAGCACCTGCGCCAACTGGAACTTGACCTCGTCGTTCATCTGCGTGGTGGACGTCACGTCAGTCGCTTCATCCTCGCACAGCGCAGTTAACAACAACAGCAGCAGCAACAAGGCAGCCGCGCGCACCATGAGGTCCGCGTTGTCCTCGCTCTCCTTGGCGTCCACGAACTTCTGCAGCAGCTTCGCCGCGTCCTTCTCGCTGATCGCCTTGGAGCTCAGCACGTCCATCGCTCCTCCTCCACTTCTTGTCCTCTTTGGCGGCTGCTCAAATGGAAATGGAAATGGCTGGCCAATGCCTCGACTCAGATGTAATTCTCAGAAATAGACTGATTCTACACGGACTACTCAGAAATTTTGAGTATTTTTTCTAGTCGGACCAGTGTACAGTGTGGCGGGACTCTTCAGAACGCTGCAAGATCTGCACGACGATGGGGACGGCGGCGACGGCGGCAGCGACGCCCTGGCCGCTCTGGGCGACCGCGTCCTGCGCGGCGCTGCTGGCGCTGTTGCTGGCGCTGCACGCTGCCGACCGCCTCATGAAGAGCGAGACGCAGGTGAAACACGCAACGGCGGGGAAGAAGACGCACTCGGCCGCGTTCGCGCGCTTCCGGCGCCAGTACCTCGGCGTCTACTTCCTCGTCATGTTCGCCGACTGGCTGCAGGGCACGCACATGTACAGTCTCTACCAGGTGCGTGTGGCTATGTGGATATAGAGAGCAGCGACCATGGTGCTTGAAGAGCTGAGCTGAGCTGCGACTCCGCGTCGCAGAGCTATGGCGTGAGCGTGAGCACGCTCTTCCTCACGGGCTTCCTCTCGTCCGCGGTCTTCGGCAACTGGCTCGGCGCCGTCGTGGATCGCTACGGGCGGCGCAACGCGTGTCTCGTGTACTGCGCGCTGGAGGTATGAGCACTGCGATATAGGAACGTTGGTTAGTAGTGGTGGTGGTGACTCGAGTGGATGACTTGTGGTGCAGATCGTGATCAACCTGCTCGAGAACGTGCCCAACATGCCGCTGCTGCTCGTCGGCCGGGTGCTCGGCGGGATCTCCACGTCGCTGCTCTTCTCCGCGTTCGAGAGCTGGATGGTCACGGAGCACCGCGCTCGCGGTATGTGCGACCAGGATCAAGTCACGGAAGTCACCTCTTGCCGCTGACTTCTGTGCTGTTGCGCAGGGTTCGACGAAATGCTGATTCCCAAGACGTTCGCGATCGCGTCCGAGGGCAACGGCGTCCTTGCTGTGCTCGCGGGCTTTGTTTCGCAGGCTGCAGCGGACGAGTTCGGGGAGATCGGTCCGTTCCGAGTCGCGGTGGCGGTCACGGCGCTCGCTGCGGTGTTCGTGTACTCCTGGCCAGAGAACTACGGGCTGCCTGCTGCCGCCTCAGCAGCGCCGGCTGATTCGGTCGCGAGGTCACCCAGACTCAGCGCTGACGCCGTCGCGCTCGGGCTGTGCTACTCGCTCTTTGACGGAGCGATGTATGTCTTTGGTACGCCGAGCTTGGCCAATTGATGCGTGCAGATCGCTTGAGCGGGGAATACTGACTCCCGTGCAACTCCACTCGTTCGCAGTCTTCTTGTGGTACCCGACACTGGAAGCTGTGGTGCCCTCCGGGATCCTCCCAAGCGGACTCGTCTTCTCAAGCTTCATGCTGTGTATGGCGATTGGCGGCAAGCTCTTCGACCAGGCTAGCGGCAGGGTGCGCGAAGAGCTCCTGGTCTTCCTCCTGTGCGCGATCGCCGTCGCAGCGATGCTCGTCCCGACGCTCACCAGCTCGCACTTGTGGATCCTCGGCGCGTTCTTCACGTTTGAGGTACGATTGGGATGGCTGCTTGCGTGTGCGAAGACGCTCGTTGTCATTCACTCTGCGTGTCGTGCGCGTGTGCGAACTTGGTGCTGTGGCAGATCGTGATCGGTGCGTTCTCTCCGTGCTGCGCGACGCTACGGAGCCGCTACTTCCCCGCCGAGGGACTCAGCAACACGCTCGGCCACTTCCGCTTGCCCACGAACATCCTCGTCGTGCTCGGCACTGGTGGCGCGAACCACCTGAGCACCGACCAGCTCTTCGCCAGCTGCAGCGCCGTGCTCGCGTTCTCGACCTTGTGTGGTGCGCGACTGCTGCGGACTTCACGCACGCCTGCATCGAGCCTGAAGAAGCGAGACTAGGTAACAGTCCAGATACTCGTTAGTATCCATAGCATCCATAGCATTCATAGGGACAGACGCGCAAGCGGACGAACGAAGACGCAGGACGAAGACTCCCGACTCGCGAGCCAATAATTGATCTGTCACCCTCGGCATCCTATGCGACCTTCTTCTTGATGTACAGGAACAGCAGGAGGAGCGCGATCTGCGCAGTCGCACACAGCAGCACGCACATCATCAGCGCCACCATCAGATTCTGTGGAGTGATATGCAGACAACGCACCGCGACTGCCACGCTGATGGCGATCGTCATCTTGACGTTCTGCAGCCACAAGTGGCGGCGCAGAGATCGACTCGTCTGCGCGAACGCCGCCGACTGGGAGCTGTTCCCATCAACAGAACACCACGTTCGAAGGTCAGCTGATGATCTACATAAAGAGTGAGCCACCCGCACACACACCTGAGCTGGTCAGACTTGTCCACCAGCAGCTCGATCTTGTCTCCGCGCTCGAGCACCTTGCCTGAGGCACGTCGCCACCAACCAGATGTGAGTCCCCCAGCGACGATCATCTCCAGTCTGGAAAAGCAGCTGAGACGCACTGATGTTCTGCTGCACGTTGTCCTTGACGCTGTCCAGGTCCTTCTTCAGCGCTTGGAGTTTATCCGCGCCCGCCGCGGACGAGTACGTCTCCTGCATCCAATAGATCAGTCACTCTCGCTCTCTGGTTTAGTCCGCCCGCCTCCATGCTAACGCAGCGCAACCGACCATCTGCTTCTTGAGCGTCGGTGCGAAGTCGCGGTTCAGGTCGAGCTTGAGCTTCGTGGCCTTGCCGCGGATGCCGAACTCGTTGTCGAAGAGCTGGTTGATGTGCCGCAGGAAGAGCGCCGCCGAGCTGTTCGGTCCGTCCAGCCGATCCGTCAGTTCGCTGTCTCGCCCGCTCGTATCCAAACGCCTCCTCGTACCTCCTGCCGAACGCCTCGTCCGTCACGCACACGTACACGACCTCGTCCTCGACGCGGTAGCTGTAGGAGCGGCCGTCG
Source organism: Globisporangium yorkense (assembly GCA_023333695.1). NCBI lineage: Eukaryota > Oomycota > Peronosporomycetes > Pythiales > Pythiaceae > Globisporangium > Globisporangium yorkense. The sequence goes on from JAASFH010000179.1 coordinate 14,615, forward strand.
CACGCCACGGTCTCCACGGCCGGCTCGTCGAAGCTCAGCTTCTTGAGCAGCCGCTGCGCCACCTCCGCCATCTTGCGGTCGCCGCCGTTGCTGCACTCGGCCAGCGCGCAGTGCTTGTTCGCCACGAGACAGTAGTAGATCGCCATCTCCCCCCAGCTCCTCTGCTTCTTCGTCTAATGACCTGCTTGTTTGCTTGTGTGAGAAGAATGGCTATTATTTTTAGCGTGAGTAACGGGAGCGCATAATCGGATAGTGAAGAAAATAAGGGATATGTTTGCCACTTTTTTTTACAAATGTAGAGATTTTCCATCTAAATCTCGCGATATCCAAAAAGGGGGCAAGATTCCGCTCTCATATTCGCCCTTCGACCGACCGAAGAAGCAGCGAGCGGAGCAAGGTGCGCATGCGTCGCAGCGGACGGGAGCTTAAGTGCGACGGAAGGGGAGTGCGCGCGCACGCATGCGTGTGTGTGTCTCTGTCACGTGCGCCTCCCTCTTCGATATCTCGCGCTCGCTCCTGTATCTGGCGGCCGGCGTTAAGTTCGCACTCGTGGATCTTTCGAGCTCACATCTGCCTCTCGTGTGTGTGCGTGTGTGTGGAAGCAGAGCAGCAGCATGAGCAGCACGGGCGCAGGAGTACGTTGCGCGCTGCAATGCTCTGTGTGGCAAAAGGCGCTCACGACCGGATGTCTTGGGCTCTTGTGTAGTACGACCTGTCGGCGGGCACGTTCTCGCCCGACGGCCGCATCTTCCAGGTCGAGTACGCGAAGAAGGCGGTGGAGAACAGCGGGTGCGTCCTCGCATCTCTCGCTCTAGCGACTGCAAGATAGACAGTCGGGGGAGCTAATATGCGGATCACCACACTGGCTGCAGCACGGCGATCGGCATCAAGTGCACGGACGGCGTCATCATGGGCGTCGAGAAGACGCTGCTCTCCAAGATGCTCGTGCCGGGCACGCACCGCCGCGTGTACGCGATCGATCGCCACGTCGGCCTGGTACGCGCTGTTTCTGCAGTCCAAGTGATGGTGGGGATATGATGCTGACGAGGCGTGCGGTGGTGGTGGGTGACACCAGTCGATGGCGGGGCTCGTGGCCGACGGCCGCCAGCTCGTGAACCGCGCGCGCGAGGAGGCGCTGAGCTTCAAGAAGAACTACGGCAGCCCGATCCCGCCGCACGTGCTTGCGGACCGCATGGGCCAGTACGTGCACTACTACACGCTCTACGGCTCCATCCGCCCGTTCGGCACGGCGATCATGCTCGCCGGCTACGACGCGGACGAGAAGAAGCCGAGCCTGTACATGGTCGAGCCGTCGGGCGTCACCTACGTACGTGTGTGCTTGCGAGTCTAGGGCAGCTGATCATATCCGTGCTAACAGCGTCGTGATGCCATGTGCAGAGCTACCGCGGCTGCTCGATCGGCAAGGGCCAGCAGGCCGCCAAGACAGAGATCGAGAAGTACAAGCTCTTCGACATGACGTGCCGCGAAGCGATGAAATACGTCGCCAAGATGTGAGGATGGCGTGTCGTTGGTAGTTGGTCGTGTCCAGCAGGTGTTCTGACGCTGTTCTATCTCTCTCTCTCTCTCTCTCTCTCTCGCTTGTGCGACCTCCTTACCTCAGCTTGCACACGCTCCACGACGAGGTGCGACACCCGTTTGAGCTGGAGCTGAGCTGGATCTCGGAGGAGACCAAGTGGCAGCACCACATCGTGCCGGACAACCTCCGCGACGAGGTGAACGAGTGGGCGATCCAGTCGATCAAGGACGACGAGATGGACGACGACGACGAAGACGAGGACTAGGCGACGTCTCCGACCGACAGACACCGAGGAGGAAACTGCGGGAGGTGGGAGGAGCGCCGCCGCTTCGCTTCCTCCCGTGAGGAGAGGGATCGGGTGGCAGACTCCACCCATTCGGACGCGGTCCACGTAACGATCACGAACGAATCGCACTGAGCTTGTTGGTGCTGGGAGGTGTCGGGGATGTCATAGCAGGGAGACTATGGGAATGGCGACAGCAGGGTGAGCTCTTGAGCACATGGCGATCGGATGGATGGAAACGATCTTCTTAAGACACTCTTCGCGTGGCGCGCGGCGGCCACAATAAAATAGCGACGACACTTGTACAGGAGCAGTTAGTAGCAGTAGCAGGAGGCAGAGCGTTCCGTCCAGGATGGGCAGGATGAACACACAGTCGACACACGATCCGCCGGTAGGCGACAGAAGGCAGCGAAGTAGCAACCCTCCCGCCAACTGAGCTCGCGCGCTGGAGAGGCTTTGGCACGCGTCTCGGACTGATAAATAGCAACCGGCAGCGCGCGCGCGCTCAGCGACAGGATATCACGTCGTCGAGGAGCGACGAGCAGCTGTCGTAGCTGTCCGAGTCGGTCGAGGTCGCCGAGTTCCACGTCGTCGAGGACCGGGTCGCCCCGGTCGGCGAGTCCGCTGCAGCCGCAGCAGCAGCTGTCGGCGCCTTGAGTGCCGCCGCTGAGGGCTTGGTGGCTGCCACCGCGCGCAGATGCCGCCGCAGCGCGCGCACGCGGCGGTCCATCTCGCGGTACATCACGACGCTCCACTTGCACTCGCCCGAGCAGTAGCACTCGAGCTCGTCGTCCGCCACAAGCAGCGAGAAGAACGACACGCCGCAGTTGCTGCACACTAGCGGAAGCCCCGAGCCACCGCCGCTGCTGCATGTCGCATGCGTGTAGCTGCTGGTGGTGCTGCGCTCCGAGTGCCAGGCGTCCTCGTAGCTGGAGCCCGCCGCGAGCGCCAGCGCCTCGAAGTCGAGCGCGGACTCTGCGGACGGCCGTCGGCGGCCGGGGGAGAGCGCGGGCGCGTGCTGCGCGAGCATCATCCGAGCAGCGGGAGGAGGCGGCGGGCGATGCGGGCGGGCAGGCGACTTGCGCGGAAGGCGGCGGATTCGCGACTGAGGTTGGCGTCTGGCGGCGGCGCTTCGAGATCAGGAAGAGGTAGACCACTGGATTTCTTCACTATAGGTGGGTTAGACAAGATCGACAGAAGGAGAGAAGGGGCGTGCGTGCGAAACGACTGCCAATACTGTAATGTGGATACAAAAAATGCCTTGAGGGGAAACTTGGCGCGAACGAATGCGAGGGTGCTTGCTCATGGCTGTCTTGTTTCACTATAGCTGCTGCTGCTGCACCTGCTGCTGCTGCTCCCATTCGCTCTTCTCACTGTTAGGCAGGAGCGCACTGCAAAAGCGCGCGCACTCGCGCGACCAAGCCATCGTGACATACATCATTCTTTTTTTTCATCCATGTTGCGCGACTGTTCAGGGAGAAAAGATCTCTTGAGTCAGGACTACTCCCTCGCTTTTGTCACTAGCGTTTACAACGTCGGCAGCGAGCGTCGAGCGTGACGCGCTGCTGTCATATGCTTCCAGCTCGCTGTGCGTGTTGCTCACACTGCAGAGCTTCGTTGCTGCTGGTCTCGAGTCGAGAGCTCGCGAAGTGCTCTTGACCTCGAACGACTAGTTGCTCTCTTGAGTGCTCTCCACTTTGCTTTGTTCCTGGGCGCAGAGCTCTTGCGCTCGCATGCAGTTCTACTGCGAATGCTTGCGAATTGCCGCGCGCTGCATGAGTGAAGCTCATTGCCCAACGGACAAGCCTGTTCTAGACTGCTCAAACTGTAGGTAGTCCTGCCCTGCTTGGTAGCACTCGCGGAAGGTGGCCTTGCACGGATACACGTAGCGATGGTGGCCTCTGTCACACAGCTCGACTTCAGGAGTCCTCGCAGACCGCGCTCACGACGCGCAGCCTTCGGCATGGGGATCTGCGTTGCTAACTATCTGGTGACGTTCATCACCGCAATTCCGCTAGTCACCATTGTCACGTATGTGACGAGGCAGACAAGGATCTGCCGTGGCCAAGAGCCTCCTGCTTAATCTTTGAATGCTGAGGATGGATGCAAGGCATGGGCTGAATGCTCTTACTGTGCTTCCCGAAACAGAGGTGGGGGCGATGCCAGTGTGTGTGACGAAGTCGTCGGTCCACGACAAGCGATCTCGTTTGGTGGTAGGTGTTGTATGGGGAACAGTGGGTCTCGGTGGTTGAGACCATTGTCAAATGGCATCGATTTTGTAGACAAGAGTCTCTACCTGATGCAATGGCGCTGCTCAAGGATCGTCGAGCTACTCCTCCGCCACGGGGGAAAGTTATCGTCCTCACGCTCAAGCCCGAGTTCGCCAATCAACTCGGACAACACACCCACTGCGGAAACGGAGAGGTGCGGCTCCACACCACACCAGTGCTTTCACCCGCTTGGTGGTCGAAGCTGCCGCTTCTGCTGCAGGACGCAAACCAAAGGAGAGAAGTTATCCAGTCAATAGCTGTGTTGTTCGGCGACACGAACGTACCTGAAGAAGTGCCGGTCCCGAGGTTGGTCGCTGTGGCTGCAGTGGATAACGTGGAGAGCCGACGTCGCGAACTGTCTTTAGCGCACTTGGATCAGGAGCCTTCGTCGCTGCTGTACCAGCGGTTGCTATCGCGCTACCCGGACCTGTCGGTGCTGCTGCAGAATCTCGCAGCAAGTTGGCAGAGTTGCTGGCAGCCGTAGTTCTGCGGTGTGGTCGAGCACTGAGCGACACCACAGTCGGGCGCCGGGAGCCGGCATCGAGCACCGTCGGCTTCCTCGACGACGCCGAGTTCGGAGATCTTGGCGACTTCGGTGCTGTGGTGTTGCCGAGCGGAGACTTTCGCATTGCGGACTGAGAAGTCGGTTCGACGGTATCAATGTCGACATCTACGGGTGGTGGACGCTTCGGCTGCTTCGACGGTAGCGCCTCCGGAGGGAGTGAACGAGTGATCTGGTCGCACACTTGAGTGAGCTCAGCAAGAAATGACGCCTTGAGCTCATCTTGGTTCGATGCTGCCGAGGGCTCGCTTCCTATGCCGACGTCAGTTTGCTCGCGAAGAACTGAAGCCGTGTACTCTTCCAAGATGCGGTTGAACGCATCCAGATCAAGCGTGAGCGGTAGACTCACGGCAGGAGTATCAGGACACTCGCTGGCTTTTGCCTCTGCGTCTCTGCGAGTCTGCAGCTGGCGGATGTCCTCGACAAGATGAGCGAGCGCGCCTTGCTTCCGGAAAATGTGCGGCGTGCTCGACTGGATGTGCGCCGAGAGCAGCGTCTTGTAGTCTTTAAGCAGACGCAACATCCGAGTGCCCACTTGGGTCCACTCCTTGTCATTGCGCAACGCTGTCATCCCTGGCAGCATCACCTCGAGTGTGCGGCTCGCACCCAGTATCCCTCTCGGATCGGCGCTGCTTGGCGTTGCTATCGCGTCAGTTGACTTGCTGCTGTTGTCGCTTGTGTTCGTTCGACCGAACGCGAGCTCAAACACACGGATAACACACTCGAGCGCGGCTTCGTATTCAGTTTCGACGATCGACAGCTGGAGAAAGTTGAGCAGCGCGATCGCGTGGTCATCGCGGAGTCGCAGAGCGTGTGCGAACGATCTGCGAGCCTCCTGCTCCTGCCCGTTGAGCTGCTGCAACTGCCCAAGGAATGTGTACACATCCGCACGAATGACTCGGCGCTGCTGTCTCCAGCTGATCTCTTCCGCGCTCAGCTCTTCAGTGTCGTCGTCCTCACTCGCTGTGCTCGATCGAAGCAGCGGCTTCTTTGTCTTCGTTTGGATCGATGGGTTTACAACCTCGTGCGTATCGTACTGCGCCTCGTCGGGGCGCTGGCGCTCAACGAGGAACTCCTCCAGCAAGATGACAGCTCGACTCAATCCGTTGCCGCGGTGTACGCTGGGCGACTGGCTCCCGAGCTTCAGGGTCACCTGCACGCGCCAAACAACAAGAAAGTACTCTTCGGGGCTATCGAGAGCGGTCTTGTAGTGCGCGCGCAGTAAACATCGAGAAGCGTCTCCGAGCTCCCCAGCCTGGCACAAGCGCATCGCTTCGCGAAGATACGCGCCGACTGGCTGCTGCACGAGCTGGCCCTTACACGCTCGCACGACTTCGTCTTGACTGTTACTCAAGGCGTCCTGCTCGCGCTGGTTGTCATTGCACTCGTCGCTTGCACTCCAGTCTGCGAGCTCTCGCTCGAAGTCGAAGAACGACGAGTCTGCTATCGGCAGCGGACACATCAACGACTCTGAGCGTTCTTCCTCCAGCACTCCGTCACCGGTCGAGAGCAGCGTAGACTTCATCGCCCTCAACTGTGGCCCAAAGAACGAGTACAGCTCGAATTTGGAAAAGAGCGGGAACGCATCGAGCCCGAACAGGTAGTCTTTCACGGCGATCTGAATCGCGTCCTTCCACTTCTCGCAGAACGCGAGCAGCTCTTCCGCGAGCGCTTCGTCGGCTGCTGCTGTTCTGACCGCCTTGATTGCCTGCCGAGTCTCCGAGTCCATCGAGACTGCACCACCTCGATCCACAGACGCGCCAGTGCCGCTGCGCGTGGACTCACCTTCTCGAGCCGAGACGAGTGCATTCAGCGCAACTTTCAGATCAGCGATCGCAGACGTGCAACTACCCAGCGTGATGAAGAGCTGCGCACGATTCAGGCGCGCTTCAATGCAGCTTCTGTTCCCGACACTGCTACTGTCGTTGTTTGCATCGTCGTCGACACCACTTCCAAGTGCGAGCGCGCGGTTGTAGTCTTCGAGTGCGACCGTGAACTTGAGCTGCTGGTGAAGGATCGAGCTCCTGTTGTTGTAGAACTCGGTGCGCGAGCCGTCAAGAGCGATCGCTTGCTGGTAGAACTCCATCGCTTCGTCGTGCTTGTCCATGGTTTGGAACAAGACACCGAGGTTGTAGAGCAGGATCGCCTTCTGTTTGCGATCTTCCACGTGATGTAATCCTGTTGCGAACGCATCGTGCGCGTCCTCGAGCCGCTTCAGGTGGAAGAGCGCTACGCCCACGTTGTTGTGGGCCTGGAAGCAACCTTCGTCCGCCTCGATGGCGTCTTGGTACCCGCTGACCGCCGAGTTGAGCACGTCCGTGTGCAAAAAGACGTTCCCGCGGTTGAAGAACGTCATCGGGTTGTACGGATGCGCTTGGACCGCAAGCGAGAACGCCATGAGCGCCTCCTCTATCTTTCCTTTACGCAGGTGGTACGTCCCCAGGGTGTTGAACGCCCACACTAGGATGTTGGACGTCAGCGTCCCTTTCGGCCACGGGACGGAGCTCTTCGCGCGCAACAAGTCGGACAGCACGCAACTCATCTGCTCATTCTTCTTGTACTTGGCGCTCGTGACACTCTCAAGTGCCTTGAGCACTCGGTGCTCGAACGAGAGCTTCTTAATCGCGCGCATGAACTTCATCTTCCGAGCTCGTCGAAGCATCTCGGGGCTGTTTGGATCGATAGCAGCGGCCACCACAGACACTGCAGGGTCCATCGATGCTGCCAAACTTGTGTTGACGAGCGTTCTGCGGTGCGACGCAAGTGAGAAGGAGTCTGGCAGCTTCTGTTGCTGATGGGCGAATCCATCGGCTTCCGGTCTCTGTGTTGAAGGCAATCCTACGGTCGGTCGACACTCTCGATACGCTTGTGCTCGTTGCTCTTGCTCCTCCCTCGCCACCCTCCGGTCGGAGAAGATCACATCGGGCGATGCTGCGATCTTTGGATGCTTTGTCTCGCTGCGTGACGGTTCTGCTTTGCTTGGAGACTGCGAACCCAGACCCGGTGGGAACCCTCCAGTCCCGAAGCTCTTCACATCAAAGCTTGGTGAGCGCTCGTCGTGGTTGTGTTTCTTCGCAAGAGCTTTCATGCGCTCGGAGTCGATCACATCGCACGGACTCATGAGTTGCATCTTCTTGTAGTGAGGGAGAGCGTGGAGCAGCAGCTGCATCGCTTTCTCGCGCTCGCCGACCTTGATGAGAATGAACGCCTTCGCAACGAAGCCGAGGTAGCTCTCGCTGTCTCGCTTGAGCGCGAGGTCCAAGTCCAGCAGCGCTGTAGAGTAGTGCCCGGCGCACATGTTTGCCAGAGCTCGGTGCAGGAACAACTGCGAGTCTCGCCTTCCCGACATCAATCGACGGCTGTCTTGCGATGCCACATCTCGAGTACCAGTCGCTCGTCCATACGAAAGAACCGCGTCTTCAAAGCGGCCCTGGCAAAAGCATGCGTACCCATGCAAGTTCCACGCCTCCTTCCACTCGTTCTGCAACCGGAGCGCGCGGTCGAGATCGTCTAGCGCCTCGCGGTACCTGTGGAAGAGAACGTAACAAACACTGCGCTGGTAGAGCGCCTGGAGGTGGTCGGAGTTGATCGTGAGCACTCGCGTGAAGTCCTTCACCGCGTTCTCGAGCACGAAGAGCTCCTGCAACGCACAGCCACGAATGTAAAAGGCGTCGACGTCGCTCGAGTCCTGCTGAATTGCTTCGGTGAGCGCCTCGACAGCTTTCGTCATGTTCCCGCAGTCAAAATGGCAGAAGCCGATGGTGGTGTGCAAGCTCGGATACGTCGGCGCGCGGTGGCGCACGCGGTAAAAGTCAGCGAGTGCGAGGATCGCGAGACTTTGCTGCGCGTAGATGCACCCTCGGAGGAAGAGCGCGGGGAGAAACATCGGGTGGCGCCGTAGACAGTCGCTGAGGCACTCGGTGGCTTTCTTGGGTTGCGCAGAGAGCGCGAGCATGCGACCTCGGAAGTAGTAGACGAGGAAATGGTCAGGGGAGACCTCGAGCGCTTTCGCGTAGTGTTCGTCAGCTTTCGTGATAAAGCCCATGTTGAGGTGCGTCGTCTTAAGCTGCTCGAGGATGGAGGACGTGAGTGCCGCGCTCTTCTGCGAGACGTTCGCGCTGACTTTCATCTGGTCGAGCGCCAACTGGCAGTAGAGGTTGCCGACGAGGATGTAGTTCAGGAGTGTGTCTTCGTTTTCTCTTTCGTCGCTCGCTTCCTGGATATCCTTACCACCACCGCTCAGAGCGGTCTTCTTCTTCTTCTTGCTTAGCATGTGCTGCAAGTCCTGGATCGCGTGTCCCAGTCTGTTGAGCTGGATGAGCGAGAAGCTCCGCGCTTCGTACGCGCTCGCCTCAATCGTGTGGCTGCTTTTGCCTGCTTGCTCGATCACGACGGTCATATCTTGGATCGCTCGCTCCCAGTTCGCAAGCGCCATCTCGAGGCGACCGCGCTCGAGAAGCAGCTGCAGCCACTGAGTTCGCTTCATCTCGTTCGCAAACACTGCCTTCATCTTCGCGCTGCCTTTCTTCTTGCTCTTTTCCCAAGTGATCTGCGAACTCAAGAGCTCCAAGCATCCCGATAGATCTTTGATCGCCGAGACGTAGTTTGCTTGGTCCTGCAGCAGCCGTGCGCGGTGTAGCAACGTGTCCAGGTCGCTCGGAAGGTACGCATGAGCCAGATTCGCGTCGATGAACGCTTCAAACTTCCATCGAATCTTCTTGTGCAACCACTTGGACCGCTTCCCGAGTCGGATGAAGCAGGTGTACAGCTTCTCCTCCATGTTCTCCACTTCCTTACACTTTAACAGCTCCAAACTTGCAAAGTTGGTCGGCGGCAAGTAGTTCTCGTCGATCGAGAGAATGGCTTGGAAGAACGGCGTCATCTGCACGATCGAGCCGCTCGACGAGAGCTTGATCAGTCCAGACTCGAAGAACTTGTCCAGGGTCTCAGTCTGCAGAACGCTGGATCCGGTCACAGTCCGACCGCCAGGCGCTGTCTTCTTACTGAGAGCGTTCCTCACAATCGCTGCCGCAGACTCTTCTTCTTCGCGTAGTGCTCGTAGTTCGTCGTCGCCACTATCAGTGTCATGAGCACCAGACTTGCTAGTATCAGCGGGCTCACTGTTGCCCAACGGCTGCGCTGGACTCGACAGCCGGCTGAGCGATTTCTCGAGCCTCAGCGGAAGCAAGCTGAACGTGTTCAAGCCGGCATTGCCGAACATATCGCTGATAAGCACCCAGTTGGAGTAGTCCGATGCCGTTCTCCTTGGGTTCATCTCTTGCCGCTTTCGCTTTGTGAGTCGAATGGCGTGCACCAGCTGTCGCAGTAACTTGAACGCCGACTTCAGATGCCCGTTCAGTAACATGATGATTGTCCGTTGTACTAGAAGAAGCGGGTCGTCTACATTTCCAGGTTCTTGCTCGTCGAGCTTGATCGCCGCCGCCGTGTTCAGATCTTCCACTGCTTTCTCCATCTCGATCTTGATCCGGCTTGCCATGCTTCGCCAGATGAGGCAATAGAGCCGCACTCGATCCGCCACTCGCTGTTGCCACTTGTACGCTAACGTCGATTGCGAGCTGCTGCTTCCTGCTACGCCCGGCACCTCCGCGCTCTTCGCAATCAGAGTGAGCGCTTCCGTGAAGTAAATGTACGCCACCGATACGTTGAAGAGCTCTAACTCAACGATTCCTGCGATCATGTGGACGCACGGGTTCTGCCCAAACTTGTTCAGCACGCTCTTGATGAGTTCGCGAATGGGGTTGCTCGTTTCACCGTTGCCCGAGTTCTTCAATGACTTCTCGTCAAATACCACTCCTTCCCACGGCGCCAGGTGCTGCGTCCTCAAGTTCGCGAGGTTCGCTTTCTGTCGAGACACTGGTAGGCGGCGAAACAAGTCGAGCTGGAACACGTGGGCGTATTCGTCCGTGGTGGCTCCGCACTGAGCCCGTTTCTGGAAGTACAAGAAGATTGCGGTCTCACTGATCAGCGGCGCCTGCCTCAGCATCGATTTCACTTTCCCTTGATTGTCGCTTCTGCCGCCGCTTGCGGGGTTAGATTTGTTTGAGTTGCGATTGCGAGGTGAGAGCTGAGAAGTCGAAAGCGCGAGCTCAGCTGGATCTCTCGTTGATGGAAGCACATGCTCATGCCGCTCCAGTGAGGTGTGGATCGCGTCGACGAACTGCAACGGGATCCACGAGATGGTTTCCAGATCGAGGAAGTCGCCAAAATATTCCTTCTTGATGTACGCATCGAGGAACTCCGGGTTCATGCTCTCAACCAGCGAGAGATCGTGCACGAAATACTCGAACTCGCCAAGAGCCTTGTGGGCGTTCGCTCGGTGAAAGTAGACGCACGGGTCAGGTCCGTAACGGAGCTCAATCTCGTCCAGGTGGCGCACCACTTCACTGAGATTCTTGGTCGACAGCTTGGTCGAGTCGACGAGATCGCCTTGGTGGTCTCGAGTTCCGGGCATGACACACAGCGTGGGGAGCTGGAACTTCTCCGCCTCGCTTGGCGGTGGTTCTGGTGACGATGAAGCCGTACTGCTCTGGATGATAGAGTAATAGGTGTCCAGCGCAGCCTTGAGTTCGCCTTTCAAGAGACACAGACCAGCGTAGAGGTTCGTTGCCTGGTGGTAGAGCTGCAGATACTCAAGCAGCTCTTCGTCTTTGCTGAGCGAGTCGGAGCGTTGCGTGACGCTGTTGATTCCAGCCTTCAGCGAACCCCCGCCCGATATGCTCCCGCGAATGTTCCGGATGCATGCTTGGAGGTTGTTCATCGCCTGGAGCAACAGGATCACAGCCTCCTGGTACTTGTTTTGGTGCATGAGCGCCGCGCCTTCGCCGATCAGTGCGCGATGGTACGCCACAGAGCTCGAGCTGCACGTCATTCGGCACTTTTCAAACATCCTGGCTGCGTTCGCGAATCGCTTCTGCGCGAGCCGCAACTCTGCATGGGCGATGAGGTAGTCCGGGTCCTCTGCATCCACGGCAGCGCACTTTTCAAGACAGCTCTCGGCGCGCAAGTGCATCCCGAAGCGGGAGAAGAGCACGCCCATCGCTACGAGGATGTGCTTTGTGTTGCCGCCGCGATTCGCGACGAAGAGCAGATCGTTCTCGGCCTTCGCACCGTCTTTCAGCGCAGCGTACGCCTCGCTTCTGCCGACACGCGCGCAGAACAAGAAGGTCTTCTCTTGAACTGCGCCGTGCTTCGGCAGCGGCTTTCTCGGCGACTGCTCGCTCTGGTCCCCTTCCGATCCGGTGGCGTATCGCTCGATCTCGGTGCTAAAGTGCCGCGCCGCGCTCTCGTAGTCCTGTAGTGTGAGGAAAAGGAACCCGAGCTTGAAGTGGACGTGCGGAAACCGCGTGTAGGCGCTCGCGAGGTCCTGGTACAGGTCGACAGCCTCGCCGATGCGGCCGCTCAGCCTGCGCCACAGCCGAGGTGATTCTGCGTTGGCTCGGGGACGCAAGCGTGCCATGACTACACCTCCTACAGCGACCTCAGGCGACGCACCACGCCCACTGCGCGTACGTGTCGAGCTCCGCGGCCGTCGCGCTCGCCGACTTCTTCTGCTGCTGCGGCGACTGCTGCTGCTTCACCATCGACGCCATCGTTTCTGCACTGTGTGGCATTTCAAAACCAAAAAAATGTGTCGTCCACACAAACTAGTGTGGTCAACATCGATTTATCTCAATTTTATCACTATCCGATACTCCTTTGTTTCACATTGTGCACGACTGCCTGCCATCCAGAAGAAGAGCCGCCAAGTGCCGAACGATGCGCTGCTGCCAGCTCGTGATGGGGCCCGCGGGCACGGGCAAGGTGCGTCTCTCCTTATCTACTAGTGCACAGCGCCTCTCAAGCACTAACGCACGCATCGGCGAGCAGTCGACGTACTGCAACAACATGCACGAGTTCTGCGCTGCGTCCGGCCGCATGACGTACGTCGTGAACTTGGACCCGGCGGCCGACCACTTCGAGTACCCAGTGGCCTTCGGTGCGTGACTGCGTGGCTGGCAATGAGCTGTGGCGGAGTGGAAGTGAGCGAAGCGACTGGCTGACTGGTGACGCTACTGGCAGACATCCGCGACCTGATCAGCGTGGAGGACGTGATGGAGGAGCTCGGCTACGGACCAAACGGCGGGCTGGTCTACTGCATGGAGTGCGTGCGAACTGAAGCTATGGGCGAGTGGCTGGCTCGTGGCGGTGATTGACTGGCGATCGGCGATGTGCGGTGCAGGTACCTGGTCCAGAACCTCGACTGGCTGCAGGACCTGCTCACGGAGTACAGCGACGACGACTACTTCATCTTCGACTGCCCTGGTGTGTGTGTGCCTGCAATGTCAGGACAATCTGCTGCTAAGACGCGTGTACAGCGGCACTCACGGTGGACGAACCACTCGTTCGTTGTTCGTACAGGGCAAATCGAGCTCTACTCGCACCTGCCAGTGATGAAGCAGCTCTGCGACGCGCTCAAGGACTGGGGCTTCTCGATCTGCGGCGTGTACCTGGTGCGGCAGAGTGTGAAAGTTGCTTGTTCGCCGTTGAACATGCTCGAGCTGACCGGACCGGTTCGCATGTTGCGGTTCTGAGCAGATCGACTCGTTGTTTATCGCGGACCCGACAAAGTTCATCTCGGGCGTGCTCTGCTCGCTGTCGGCGATGACGCAGCTCGAGCTGCCGCACATCAACGTGCTCACCAAGTGCGACCTGGTGGACGAGAAGGAGCTGAGCAAGTACGGGCGAACGCGTGGCGTCTGCTGCTATGGTTTCTTTGGAGCTAACACATTGCGCACACTCGTGCTTCGGTAGATACCTGGACCCTTCGTCGGGCTACCTGCTCGAGAACCTCTCGAGCTCCACGGACCCCAAATGGCGGCCGCTGAGCACGGCGATCTGTAATGTGGTGCGTACTCCGTCGAGTATAGTAATGTGTGGTGCTCGTGTTGAGGCTGACGGAATCGTTGTGTCGTGCCACCAGATCAACGACTTCAGTATGGTCGCGTTCGTGCCGATGAACATCACGCGGGAGGAGAGCATCGAGACCGTGCTGCTGCATGTGGACCATGCGATCAACTACGGCGAGGACCTCGAGCCGTCGGAGCCCAAGGACGACGCGGAAGACGACTTCTGAGTTCATGTGCATGTGGTTTCATAGAAGTCAACGCGTTGTCTTGCACCTGCTTACTCTAAAGTATTGCTAACTACATACTTGGCTACTTGACATGCATCACATGCAACCGTACACATCAATCGAACTTGACGCCGCATCCGCTCAATGTCTGCAGCCAACCAGCCTTCTTGTACGACGAGAACTACTTCTGGAACTCATCAGTTCCGCAGATCGCAAGCATGGCGAAGGACGCGGCCGCCGCCGCTGCGGCTTCAAAGGCGACCCCCAGCGCGGGTTTGCGAACCATCGAGGAGCAGGTGCAGCTCGTGCGCGTGTTCCGCGTGCTGGCGTTCGAGATCCCACTGGAGCTCGTGGAGCGGAAGCTCGAGGTGTCCCCGTCGTGGCAACTGCTGCTGCTTCTCCCTTCCGCTTGCTTGAACCCCATTGTATGCATGCACTGAACTGCTGGCGTTGTGCTACTTGTGCTGCAGAAGCTGAGCGAGAAGATCCGAGGACTGACTTCAGGAGAGGTAGCGTGTGTGCGTGGGAGTGCGTTTGCGTCGGTGGAGACAAAGTCCTCGCGGTCCTCACATTGCTGGCAACAGAGTGGCGGGAGCGACTGCTCGTCACACCAGAAGCGAAAGAGCTGCGCCGAGTATGAACTCAAGCGAGACCAGTACCTGAAGGAGAAGGCGCGGTTCCTCGTGACGGTGCAAGACGAGGTCAGCAACGGCCGCGAAATGGTGTGCGCAAAGTACCAGATCAGCGCGAGCGCGATTGTAGCGCTCGTGGAGCAGCTCGGCGGGTCAGCGGCCGTCTTGAGCAAGAGCCACATCGAGGACCTGATCTGGGAGGTGAACGACAACTTGGACGGCATGATCTCGTTCGAGGAGTTCGAGAAGAGCTACATGCGCTCGCGAGTCGACCGCACAGGCTTGGAGCCGTCCGAGCTGTTCTTCATTATCGGGTTTCTCATGTTCGACAAGACGCGCAGCGGGAGGGTGAGTGAGTACGTGAGAGAGAGAGAGAGAGAGAGAGAGAGAGCAATGTGGCGGTGGATGTCGTGTGCAGTACTCATCCGCCTTGAGTCTGGCGTTTGTGCACGTGCGGCAGATCGTGCTGGACGACGCGATGAAGATCTTGTGCGTGTGTGTCTCCTTGCTAGCCATGGAAGATGAACCTCTGAAAGCAGCTCTCACATACCTCGCTTCGCGCTCTTGTGCGCACATGAACAGCTATCTCAAGTATGGAGACGCGATGGAGAAAGAGATGGAGATCCACTTTGGCGTCAAGCTGGACGAAGGCGTGCAGTTCATCCACTTTGCTGAGGTACGCCACTCGTCTCTCGTGATACACGCCACTCGGCTAACGACGATATCGATGCGTTCGTTGTTCCAGTACTACGATGCGATCCTAAAGCGCGCAGGCGAGCTCATCGATCAGCAGGCGTCGATCTCCAAGTCCAACAAGTTCAGCAAGCGTCTGTAGGCGCTGCTGCCACCCTCAATTCCCA
>JAASFH010000018.1:0-63071 GCA_023333695.1 Globisporangium yorkense
CGATCTCCGCAGCGGCACCGTGGCGACGAGGAACCGATTGTTGTTGCTCCGCTGCACATTACTTAGTCCGACAGCCGGCGCTCGTACACGAACGACGACTCGGACGCTGACAGCCGCAGCTGGTTCTCCGACGTCGGCGCCTCGTAGCACGAGAGGCTCACGTAGCCCAGCTCGAGCGACTGCGGGTTCTTGCCGATGAACTTCTTGAATGCCGCCGCCGCCGACAGCACCGGGTGTGTCGAGATGCGCTGCAGCAGCGTTTGCAGGCGCTCCGCACGCTGGTTCAGCGCCTTCTCCGGCGACACGAAGAGCTGGAAGACCGAGTAGAGCCCGTGGTGCGGCAGCGACGGGAGCGCCTCCCACTCCTCGTAGCCCTGCAGCCCGTCGTGGAGCTCCTTGAAGTCCGTGAAGCGCCGCCGGATCACGTACGTGTTCCACTCGTCCGAGCTCACGTCCACCTTGAACATCCACGTGCCCTTGCTGTTCTTGCTCACGCCCGAGATCGTCACGCGCCGCCGCATGTCCTCCGCGTCCCCCGCCGAGTACGGTCGCGTGCGCACGGGCGGCACGATGCGCTCCAGCAGCGCGCCCGACTCGGAGTGGCTCTTGAAGCGTCGCACACGCTTGCCGCGCAGCGCCGGCGGAGTCGACATCGTCAGCAGCGTCACGGTGCTGCTCTCGTTCGCGCTGGTGTCGATGCGAGGGGGAGCCGCGTGCCGCGCGCTGTCGCTCGCCGAGCGGCCGACGAGCGCGCGCATGCTGGCGGGGCGCGCCATGCGCTGCCTCCGGTTCGACGGTGTTGCTGTTGAGAGCGTCGCGAGCGTGTCGACGCTGATGTCGGTCGTGGGCTTCGCGTCGATTGTCGTCGTCGTCGCCTCCAGCGGCGCGTACGAGTGGATCATCATCCTGGTGTTGTTGTGGGTCCTTTTTACGTGGGGGATCTCGATGCGGCTCAAGAGAGAGAGTGCTGGCAGCAGCTTGTGTGCTTGGTGGGATTTTCTCTTCTGAGCCTCTCGCTTGGCCACCACACACACACACGAACAACACACACACACACGAGTCTCCGCGCGCCACTTCTTCCGAGCCGATACAATCGGCAAGTGTACAGAAGAGAAAGGGGGGGAGGAGGGAGAAGAGGCGGAGAGGAGGAGGATGGGCACCTCCGAGTCGGGAAAGTTGATTCTTGCGGCTTATCCACCCGCTCGATTCGATCAAGTGTCGAGAGGGGAGTAGAGACATAAGAGGCTAAGGTGGGCATCATGGCACGACAGTGCATCATGACAGGGATGATCACTCTGGACAGTGAAACAGAGGCTTCCCGCGTTTTTGCTCCCGCGTCAGCCGGTCGACAACATCGATGCCAAACAAACACTCAGGCTCGCTTATAGCAGCAGCATGCACTCGAGTTGAACAGGATCGGCAGCGGCGGCGGCTGCTCGGCGATAATCACCGCCGCCGCCTCGGCTCGTGCTCGATCCCATCGACATGCGCGCGCTCGGCATGGAAGACGTTGGCAGCAGCGGCATGCACAACGAACTCAAAGCAAAGAGCGCGCAGCACACACAGAGCCAGCTGCAGGACGGAGCACGAAATGGGTGGCGCTGCAGCCAACCAATCCCCAACCGCGCTCGCTCGCTCACTCTGTTGCTCTGCTCGCCATCCTCCTCTCCTCCTCCACCAAGATCTTTTCACATCTCCTCCCTCCTCCTCGAAAAGCAACAAACGCCATCCACCAACACGAAAAAGCTCCTGGCAACTCGAACCGAATAAGACGCGTTCGTATGCATGCCAGTACGCCAGCTCGCCCGATAATGCATCGCTTGACCCGGAGCCCGTTCGCAAGCAGCGACTGCCTTGCATCGCATCAAGCGCAGCCTCGACACGTTGCTTTGTATCGCATCGGAACACACGCACACGAAAAATCTCTCGATCACCTCGAGCTCAGTCGGACTCCTTGTCTCACACTGCGTTTTGCAGCCATCTCGCGCGACTTGCTTGGCTCACGTGAAGCGCGTGGCGTGGAGACGCACGGAGAGACACACGAGTCTCAAAGCGCAGCAGCAGCGCTTTGGCGTCCACCACCACGACAAAAGAGTTCACGTGGCTCCGCCCTCTTCTCCAGAGTAGCCATGTGGAGCCTGTGATACCGAGCATCTGAAACCAAAGACCCCCATTTCCAAGCGACGCGCCTGTGGCAAGAGCTCGACAGCCCATAGTCACATGAAGACCGAGTTCCAGGGAGACCTGCTATCGCTGGCGGCGTCCTCGAGCGACCACACCGAGCTCCGACGCTCGTGCGGCGCGCAGGTGTGTGGACAAGCGCCGCGAAACCTGCACCGTCTCCGAGGCGCGCAAACTCAACTTCGTTCGCGTGCTCCTGGACCTCGTGACTGATCAATATCTTGACCATCTGGACGTGCTGTACTTGCCGCTTGCTTGGATTGGCTTGCTTGCACGCTTCCAGTCACGCTGGTGCCGCGGTGCAGGGCTCCTAGTCGTCCGGTGCCTCGTCCTGCTCTTGCTGATCGGGATCCCGAACTCGCTGCACGCCTCGAAACGCGAGGCACCAAGCAGCCAACGGAACGGCTCCACGCTGCTGCTCTTGGTGCTGCTGTTACTAACAGCAGCGATTACGACCACCACGTTCCTCCGCCTGCAGGCGAGCGACCCTGGCTATCTTGACGAAGGTGCGTGGCGGCGGTAGTCTCGCAAGTTGAGATATAAAGCGGAGGCTGATCTCAGCAACTCGTATGCACTTGCATCCGTGACTTGCTATCAATCACAGACGTCCTCCGCCGTGCATTCGAGCTCGATGCGAACTTGATACGAGCAGCAACAACAGAACTCAGCGATCCGAATGAAGAAGACCAAGCGGATACCTGCAAGGAGGAGCGCGCGCAACTGCTGATGCTGCTGGCACACAAGAAACCGGTCGCTGGTGCTCCGCACAGCGATCCCTTTCACCAGCGAGAACGGGCGTACCGCCTACAACGTGTCGAGCAGATCCGAGCCGCGATGTCCTCTGCTAGTAGAGACGTTGCTCGGGAAAATCAGCCGGAAGATGGCGAAGTCGAGCTGGAGCTCGAACACATCGCCGGGCCTCCTCCGCTGGCAGACACAAACCAGCGCAGGTTCTGCATCGAGTGCGGGATTCTGCCGGTGCGACTTGGTGCTTGGTCGATGTCATCTTGAACCTGATCGAGCGGCATCGATGCCGCCGAATCTCACAAGCTCACCGGATGTCTCGTTTTGCTTGATGTCTCGATGTTTGTGCAGCCGCTGAGGTCGCAACACTGCCGCGCGTGCGGCAAGTGCGTGGCCAAGTTCGATCATCACTGCTATCTCCTGGGCGTGTGCGTCGGCGAGCGGAACCACGCGTGCTTCTGGTGGTTCCTGGCGTTCCAGAGCCTCGAGACAGCGCTCGCGCTCGCAGTTGTACGTTGGCACCTGGTATGGTCTACGTGTGTTGGTATTCCACTTGCCCACAGCTTATGTCTGCTTGCATCAGACGTACTCCACCTTCCAGACTGGAGCTGGGACGCCCTCTACTCCACCCTGGTCCCACGCGGCCAGTCTCCTGCTGGCATCGTTTCTGTGGGTGCGAGAAGCGCTCCGAGTGACGCACTGCTCTTTGATTGAGACGCTCGTTTCGCTAACTCCGCGCTGAGTGTGTCAGATTGCGTTCGTGTTTGTGTTTGGGCTCTGGGTCTTCCACAGTGCGTACAAACTCGCAAGCCCATCGCGCTCAGGATTAAGGCGACTGACTGGTCGACAACCCTGTGGCGAATGCTCGTGTGGCTTGTGTTGTCGACAGCGTTTCTCGCGCTCACGAGCTCCACGACGTTCGAGATCGGCTCGACGTCGGAGGAAGACCTCGCCTACTTGACAGCCTTCCGCGAGTGCGACCTGCCCTTCAGTCGTGGCGCGTTCAGCAACCTCGCGGCGTTTTGCTGCCAACGCCGAGCAGCATTCGGGTCGGGGAACAGGAGCAGTGAGTGGCAGCCGACTCGATGGCAGCTCCCGCAACACATCGAGCGCGACTCGGAGTCCATTTGCAGCAATCTGTGGGAGAACAAGTACTACAGCTGCTGCTAAGTGAGAGCGGACTGGAAGAAGTATCGTATGAGGGCGGAGTGAAGCAAAGGGACTTTGGTTTCGTATCGATACGATCGCCTGTTGCCGTCATCCCGCTTCGAGAGTGTCGTCACTGACGAAGACTGACTGCGCTTCCATGTGATGTAAGGCAGTGCTTGAGAAGCCATTCATCAGCGAGGCACTTGCAACCGAGCCGAACAAGTCATGCGAGCAGCAGTTCGAGCTGTATCACGAAGTTGATTGCGATGCCTCAATAAGATCGGACAGCAGCGAGCTCATCCATAGATGTTACTTTACGTGACGATCGCGACTTTCGAGTGCGTTGAGCGTCGTTCATGCGCAGACTGAGCCGCGAGAAGCTCCACAATCGCTTGGTCAACATGTGCCCTGGAGTCTGAAGTCACAGAGCAGGAGCAATGAGTCTGTTGAACCATGGTACTCGACATTTCAAGAAATTTGGTTCATTTTTGCAAAGCAGTTTGTTGAATTCTCACGAAAGAAAGTCCTCTCAACCATTTTAAACAGGTCATGCATTCCTACAGGCAACTGAACGAGTAAGTCTCAAATCACTCGTATCGTTGTAGACAGGGTGCTCAGTTGTACAGGTTCTAATCGAATCTGAGTCCTGAGTCTGAGTCACATCTAATACCATCATTACGAATCCGCAACCTCCTTATCTATCGGAACATTCCCGCAACCTTGCAGGTCTGTGGACTGCATTCCTCTCGCAAACACTGACCTCTCCAGTAGAGAAAAAGAAGCGCCAGGGCGACGCCACCACCCCACCCGCAGACGACCTCAGCTCTTCCTCATCCTCCTCTGCCGGTCATGAACCCGTCGTACCCGGGTCCCTCGGGAGGCGACGGCCGCCATGGGCCTCCGCCTCCGCCGCTGGGCGCCGCTGGTGCAGGCGCCAAGAGCGCGGGGCCGCCACCGCACGCGTTCCACCCGCAGCCGTCGCTCGCGCAGCTGGCGCACGGGCTCCACCCGCTGCATGGCGGCGGAGGCGGCGGCGCGGGCGGCGGCCCCAGCATGATGCACGCGGGACCACCACCGCTACCACCACCGCCGCTCACGCAGTCGCTCGGCGGCGGGCAGTCAGGCGCCGGTCGCTCGCCGCATCACTCGCTGCCCGGTTCCATCCTGCATCCGCCGCGTGGCGGCGCGCCATCGGTGCTGAGCAAGCCGCCGGGTGCACTTGGCGGTGGACCCCCTGGCGGTCAGGGCCCGCCAACGTACCAGGTGCGACTGCCGTCGCAGGCGATGGGCCAGAGCCTGAGTCAGGGCATGGGCGGGAACCCGAGCGCGCTTGCTGGCGCCCCAGGAGGAGGCTTGAAACCCCCCGGCCAGGCGTTCGGTGGCGTGCGGCCGGCGTCTCCGCGCCGTGATGTCAGCGCGCAGAGCGGTCAGCAGCAGCAGCAACAACAACAGCAACAGCAGCAGCAACAACAGCAACAACAACAGCAGCAGCAGCAGCCGCAGATCCACTACGTCATGGAGCGCACGGATCCGGACGCCGACGGATACTACGGGTCGGGGCAAGGCGGCGGCGCACCGCGGCACCGCGAGCTGCGCGTGGAAGACGCGCTGCTGTACCTCGACCAGGTGAAGCAGCAGTTCGGCGACCAGCCGGACATCTACAACCAGTTCCTGGACGTCATGAAGGACTTCAAGGCGCAAGCGTACGTTAACGCCGTCGCTCGTGTTGAAACGCAGGGGAAGGGGGGGGGGAACTGACTGGAGTGTGTGTATGCTGGTGACTCGTGTGGTTGCAGGATCGACACGCCAGGCGTCATCCTGCGCGTCTCGAGCTTGTTCCGGGGGTATCCGAACCTCATCCTCGGGTTCAACACGTTCCTCCCCCCTGGCTATCGCATCCGCCCCGACACGTCCATCGAGGTGACTGCGCAGCAAGTGCCTGGAGGTCGCCCGGTGAATGGGCCGCCGTCCATGTTCTCGGGTGGCTTGCCGAGCGTGTCGCAGGGATCGGTCGGCCCTGTGCACCGCCCCCCGCCCGTGACGATCCCGCCACCGGCGTACGGACCTGCGGATCTGCAGGGCGGTGTGCACCACTCCAGCGCGAAGCAACCGACGCCGTCGCGCCAGCCGCTCGCACCGGCTCCTGGCCAGTCCAAGTCTGGCGGCCAAGGCGGCCAGGGGAAGCAGGGGGGCTCGAAGAAGCCGCTCCAGTCGCAGCAACTGCCTGCGCAAGGCGGCCAGGGAGCCGCCGGTTCGTCTCGTAGCTCGACGAATGCGGTC
The DNA here is from genome assembly GCA_023333695.1 of Globisporangium yorkense. Lineage (NCBI taxonomy): Eukaryota > Oomycota > Peronosporomycetes > Pythiales > Pythiaceae > Globisporangium > Globisporangium yorkense. Next base: position 6,355 of record JAASFH010000018.1, read on the forward strand.
GAGTTCGACCACGCGATCCACTACGTGACGACGATCAAGCAGCGGTTCGCGGACGAGCCGGAGACGTACAAGGAGTTCCTCGCGATCCTGCACACGTACCAGAAGGAGCAGCGGTCGATCCGCCAGGTTCTCGACCAGGTGTCGAGTCTGTTCCGCGACCACCCGGACCTGCTCCGCAAGTTCACGTTCTTCCTCCCGGACGCGGTGCAGGAGCAGGCGAAGGAGCGCTTGTACGTTGCCGCGGAGAAGGCGCAGCGGCGCAAGGACCAGATGGCGGCCCCCAAGTACGGCCGCGACTTCGGGATGCAGGGTGGCCACATGTCGGGCGACCACCTGTCTGGTGGCCGTCGCGACGATGGTCGCGGGATGCGTCCGGGCAGCGACTCTCCGCTCGGTCACATGTCCAAGTCGGGTCGCATGGGGCTGGACGACCACGGCATGTACGGCGACGACGGCATGCGCGGGAAGGGCGGGAAGGGCGGTCGCGACCACATGAAAGCGGAGCCGACGTCGTACAAGCACCCGTCGCCCCACGACGACCACCGCCTCACGGCGAAGCAACTGGAGCGCCGCGAGAAGGAGCGCGAGCGTGAGCGCAACAAGGCGATGTTCTCGGCCAAGCGCCTGAAGCGCCGATCGTACGACGGGAAGGAGCGCCGCGGGTTCTTGGCGCTCTCGGACGTGTTGATCGACAAGGAGGAGTGGGGCATCTTCGAGAAGATCAAGAAGATTCTCCCGTCGCGCGACAACTGGCGCGAGTTCCTCAAGTGTCTCGAGCTCTACAGCCAGGAGGTGCTCCGGCGCGAGGAGATGCTGTCGCTGATCAAGAACCTGTTCGGGCGCCACACGGACCTAGTGGAGGAGTTTGACAGCCTGCTGTGTTCGCACGGTGTGCAGAAGAGCCCGAAGGAGATCTGGCCGTTCATCCCACTCGCGGAGACGGATTTGTCGCAGTGCCGCCGCGCCACGCCGTCGTACCGTGCGCTACCCGCGAGCTACCCGATCCCGCCGTGCTCGTACCGCTCGAAGCTGGAGAAGGCGGTCTGCAATGACTCGTGGGTGTCTGTGCCGACAGGCAGTGAGGACTTCTCGTTCAAGAACATGCGTAAGAACCAGTACGAGGAGGCGCTGTTCAAGTGCGAGGACGAGCGCTTTGAGATCGATATGGTGATCGACGCCAATGCGTCGACGATCGTCGTGATGGAGCCGCTCGCGCGCGAGATTGAGGTGCTGAAGAGCAAGGAGGATGGCGCGGAAGACAAGCTCTGGAGCTACGTCGTCGACAAGGGCACGTTCCGCGTGACCCACCTGAACGCGATCTCGCGCATCTACGGCGACGCGGGCACGCAGATTCTGGACTTGCTGCGCAAGTACCCCGCCGGCGCGATCCCGGTGATCCTCAAGCGATTGAAGCAGAAGGACGAAGAGTGGCGTCGCGCGCGTCAGGACCTGAACAAGCAGTGGAAGGAAGTGAACGAGAAGAACTACCACAAGTCGCTCGACCACTCATCGTTCTACTTCAAGCAGAAGGACAAGAAGCAGACGAGCTTGAAGGTGCTCGTGCAGGAAGCGAAAAAGATGCTCGAGGCGAACGAGAAAGCGTCCGCGGATGTTAAGTCCATCGCTGGCGGCGCGGACAGCAAGAGTGCGAACGCGCCTCCCCAGGCGGCTGACATTGCCGACGCGCTGCGCAAGGAGCAGTTGAGCGACGGGAAGTCTGCGAACGGCGAGAAGAGCGCCTCTGCTTGGAAGCCGCACTTCCAGTACCGCTTCGCGTCTGTGCAGATCCACAAGGACACGTTCGGGCTGCTGTCGTACGCGGCGGAGAAGAATCTGAGCGTCGCCGACAAGGAGAAGGTGTCGAAGCTGTGGCAGGCGTTCTTCTTCCCGTTCTTCCACTTGGAGGAGGAGTGGCTCACCCGGAAGCCGAAGCGCACGACAGTGTCTGTCGAGAAGGCGAAGCGGCTTCGTGTGGGAACGGAGGTGAGCACCGAGTTCGGCGAAGGCACCGTGCAGCATTACGACCAGGAGAAGGGCTTCCACGTCGTGAACCTTCCGATCGGCCAGGCATACCTTCAGCCGGAGGCAATCACGATCCAGGAGGCGTCGGACTACCCGCCCGACTTGGAGACGCTGGATGACGAGCGCGATGCAGAGAAGAGGAAGGCGAAGAGCACCACGACGTTCTTCGGCACGCAGCACGCGTACGGCTTCCTTCGGCTGTACCAGATGCTGCACAACCGCCTCGAGCGCGCGTTCGATCTGTGCGAGAAGGCGAAGCGCAACCGGTACCGCCGCACGGTGAACCCCGCTGCACTCGCGCTCGCGCACGCGCGCCACACCCTTGCGAGCGATAGCTCGGGCAAGGAGGAGAAGACGGGCGACTACCAGGCGTTCCTGTCGAAGTTGTACGCGCTGATCGACGGGTCGATCGACAGCACTAAGTACGAGGACTGCTGCCGCAGCCTCATGGGCTCGACGTCGTACTTCCTGTTCACGATGGACAAGCTCGTGACGCTGGTGCTCAAGCAGATGCAGCAGCTGTCGAACGACGACACGAGCCAGCAGCTGCTCAAGGTGTTCACAGAGCAGAACGAGCTGAAGAAGTCGTCGGCGGCGGATGTGGCGACTGACGCGGTCGCCGCGTACCTGAGCAAGACGAAGGCTGTGTTCGAAGGCGAAGGCGCGTATCGCATCGAGTTCTATCCGGGCGTGCTGCGCCGCACTCCGCTGGAGGGCCACAGCGCCATCACTCCGATGGCGAGGGGAGGCGCCGACAGCGCGAGTTTCAAGATCTGGGCGCCGTCTCCGCGCGTGAAGCCGCAGGAGGCGAGCAAGTGGCTGGTTGAGCCGGAGCTCGCGATCGAGTACCTCGGCTCGATGGACGAAGAAGGCGGCGAGGACGGCGAGGACGACGACGAGTCTCCTGCTGCGACGCCGCCCGAGACGCCGATTGCCACGCCGCTGTTCGGGTCCCCGACTCGCGACCAGGCGTCGGACGAGAACGACAACGAGGAGACCGAGAAGGAGCAGTCGACTGCGCAGGAAGCGGACAACGACAGTGGCGACGACAGCGGCGACGCGCTGTCGGACGACGACGACGCGGAGGAGCGCAAGCGTACGTTGATGCACTGTGTGGAAGGTGTGGTTGTGTGTGACTGATGATGTGTGTGTTGCATGTACGCGCTCAGTTCCGGTCGCCGCGGTGCTCAAGAAGCGCGCTCGTAGCGCGTCCGACGACGAAGGCAGCTCGACGGACGTTGGGTCTTCTTCGACCGCCGGCGCGAAGAAAGCGAAGACGAATGAAGCGGATGACGACGACGACGACAGGGAGAACGCGACCGGCGAGGACGACGACGACCTGGAGGAGGGCGAAGAGACTGGTGAGGAGAACATGGGCGCTGCGTCGCAGGAGGAGGACGACCCGATGACTGGCGGCGAGGACAGCGGCAGCGCGACCGAGGAACCTGCGCCGGGCCGGAACGCGATGAACGACGACGACGAAGAGGAGGAGGACGAAGCGTTCGGCAGCAAACCGGTGAGTGCGTCCGAGCAAGAGGAGGGCGAGGAGGCCGAGCGAGAAGACTCGGGCGCGAAGGCAACTGGTGCGAGCAGCAGCGGCCAGGAAGCCGTGATCTAGGAGGTCTCAGGCGCTGCTTGCGTCGAGGAAGAGAGAGAGAGAGAGAGACTTGCGGTCGTCATCCTATATCCACACAACATACCTAACTCATCACGCGGTGACGTCGAACTGCACGCCCGCGAGCTTCTCGCTCTCGGCCCAGAGTCGCGCGGCGTCGGCCTCCGACACGCTCTGCTTGCTCGGCCCCACGACGCGCGGGTAGCCGTAGAACTCCCAGAAGCCGTGCGGTCCGATGTACTCACCGGCCTGCACGCTCGGGTCCGTGGCCGCGCACAGGATGCAGAGCGCGCCCATGGCGTTCGTCTGCGCCCACGGCAGCCAGTGCACAAAGCGGATGACGGACCGGATGATGGCCGAGTCGTAGGTCTCGAGCAGGTTCGGCAGCAGGTTGCTCTCCGTCACGCCTGGGTGGCACGGCACCGACACGACGTGCTCGATGCCCGCGCGCTTGAGGCGCCGCCCGAGCTCGTACGCGAAGAGCATGTTGCAGAGCTTGGACCTGCGGTAGGCGTCCATGGCGGCGTACGCGGGCGGCGTGGCGCTGAGGTTGGCGAAGTCCACGTCCGCACCGTGGTGGGAGATGCTGCTCACGGTCACGACGCGCGCGGCGGCGCTGCGCTTGAGCTGCGGGAAGAGCCGCGCCGTGAGCGCGAAGTGGCCGAGGTGGTTCACGCCGAACTGCGACTCGAAGCCGTCGGTCGTGACCGCGTACTTGATGGCCTTGACGCCGGCGTTGAGCACGAGCAAATCGAGGTGATCGAAGCGCGCGGCGAACGCGGCGGCGAACACGCGCACGCTTGCGAGACTGCCGACGTCCAGCTGCATGAACTCGGCGATGCCCACCACCGCCTGCTTCTCTTCTGCCACGTTTTCCTGCTCGAGCTGCTCGCGGATGCGGCGCGCGGCGTCCCGTCCGCGGGTCTCGTCGCGGCACGCGAGCACCACGAGCGCGCCGCGGCGCACGAGCGGCAGCGCCGTGGCGAAGCCCAGGCCGGCGTTCGCGCCCGTGACGATCGCCACTTTGCCTGCGAGGCTCGGCATGAGCGCCAGGTCCCACTGCGCGGACGACGGCGGCATGGGGATCGAGCGACTGGTAGCTAGAGATGTGAGGCGGGCGGAAGCGGAGGGCTTGCGCGGCGACCAGCAGATTGACGAGTGCCGTCGTCAGTGTTTGACATGTCCGATGGCAACTTCAATGATTGACCTGTCTAACCGACTATGCTATTTGATAATATTTGATTGAATAAACTATGACATGTGATAGGTTATCGTGATCGAGACGTTGATTGGCTGAAAATCACATGATTGCGAATAAATTGGTGTACACCACACGAAATGGAGGACCACCAGATGGACGAGTGTGTCCTCCAGAGCCCCGCCAGGATACTAGTACTCGTACAGCTGCGTGGTGCTCGTGGTCACCGCCTGCATGCGCTCGAGGCTCGCGACCAGCCTGCCGAGGTGCTCGTACTTTGCGCGCCAAAGCAGCCAGTCGGGGTTCTGCATCGGGCGATTCGCGCACAAAAAGTCGACGACGGCGTGGTGTCCGCGCTTCGAGGCTTCGAGCAGCGTCCACGACGTGCAGCCCTCCGACCGGTTCTCGTGCAAGAACTTGACCACGTTGAGGTGGCCGTTGGTTCCGGCGTAGGACATGGCGTCGGCCGTGAAGCCCGGGAGGTTCTGCTCGTGAAGGTAGCGGACGCACGCCAGGTGGCCCCTTCCAGCGCTGAACGACATCGCGGCGTGGCTGCAGCCTTCCGAGCGGTGCTCGTGCAAGAAGCGCAGGATTGCGAGGTGGCCGGAGGCCGCGGCGCCGTCCATCGCCGACGCGGTGCAGCCCTCGGACCGGTTTTCGTGCAGGAACTTGACGATCTCGAAGTGCCCTTCGCTCGCAGCGTGATCCATCGCGCTCGTGGAGCAGCAGCCCTCTGCGTTGCGCTTGTGCAGCAGTTGGACCAAGTCCATCCGGCCGAAGCGCGCCGCAGTGTCCATCAAGCTGACACCACACGCGAGCTGCCGCTCGAGTACCCACTGCACCAGCTCGACACTGCCATGTTCCGCGATTGCGTGCACCTGGAGGAAGTAGCAACGGCGATGGTGCTCGTCCGTGAACGTGTCGGCGAGCCAGTCGAGGAGCGACCGATCCAAGCGCCGCTCTGCCGGCGAGCGCACGAGCGCGTACACCCACTGCAGCAGCCCTCTGCTCTGTTGCTCGGCGAAGAGAGCAACCGCGAAGCCCATGATGGCATCGCAGCGCGAGAACGCGTCTTGCGAGTGTATTGGCTGCCTCGAGTGCGCACGCAGACTGCGCAGCGTGGTGCGGTCTCCGCAGCAGACTGCGTGCTGCCAAAACTCTTGGTCGTATGTTGGGCGCTTGTGCTTCACGAACGCGATGTACTGCGCCACGACGAATGGCTTGCCAGAGAGAAACGACACGACGTTGCGGAAGAGTTCGGGGTCGGCGAGCACGCGCAGCGGCGGGTCCGGAGCTGCGTCGAGGGCTGTCGCCATGCTCGGCGGAGGTTCGAGCGCGTTCTTCGATGCTTGTCAAGCTCTTCTCGTCGTACTTAGACGAAGGAGGAGGAGGCGATGAGGAAGGTGTCCTTCCATGACGACGCGAGCGATCTCGAGGTGCAAGCTCGATACTGATGCAGGCAAGACTGGCCGCCATGCTGCGTGGTCTCAAAGTGAGGCGCTCATCAAAATCGACAGATCTGACAGCAAGTGTTGCAACCTATTCCAAGGACACTATTCGACTCGCTCTCGCTTCATGGCAACGGAGTCGAGGCACCGCGAGGCGAAGGCGAGGCGGAAGAAGAAGCCGATTGTCACGGCGCCAATCGGTTCGCGCACCCTCACTCTCGCTATCTGACGCGAGTTACTGCTGCTAACGATCACGCCCTGTGTGTCATGGTCGCGCCGCAGGGTTCCATCTGCACACGGAGCGCGTCGCGCAAGATCACGACGAGAGCAGACGGCAGCGGGCGAGTCGCCAGGATCTCGCCAGCCAGCACAAGCTGCTCGGCAAGAAGACAGCGGAGGACTTTGCGCGCATCCGGCTCGTGCGACCTCAGGACCGGGCGACATGGCATCAGCAGAACCTACACCAGAACGGAGTGCAGGCTGCGAACCACCAGAGCGTGAAGCCAGACAACAGCCGAAAACAGGATGAGTGCCGCGACTGCGACATCGAGACTGGCAAGCCGCGCCGCAAGCCTCTGCTCTCAGCACGCGAGCGGCGTTCTGATAGCGAGTCGGCGGCTCCGCTTCGGCGACCCCGACCACAGTCCGCCAAACCAGTGCTGCAGCATCCGCAACAAGGGCACGGCAGCTTTGCAGGCGCGCCATCCTGCGAGGTCGTATCCGGGTCAACGGTCAGCGTCAAGCGGCTCGAGAGCTGTGGGTACAACCCCATGGTGCTCACCGAAGACGTGCCACGCACGACAGCACTGCTCCAGTCGAGCCAATCTGCCGCCCAACTGCGAGTGGCGCGGCGAGATCCTCACCCGAGTAAGGTGACCAGCAAGATTAACGCGAGCTCGGATGCCGTCAACAGGAATGCCCCACCAGCCGATCCCAGCACCAGCGACGGCAAGAAGCACATTGTCGTGTACATGCAGCGCGTGGAGCTGAGCGAGAGCGACGAGAGCGACGACGACCGAGACAGCTCGGCTTTTAAGGCTACCAGCGCTGGTCGGAGCCGCACAAGTGAGCTTCCGCCACCGAGGCGAGGACGCAGCGCGTGGTGCGAGGACAGCGAATGCGCCGGATGACACGTCAACCTCGTGCGAGGAGTGCACCTCCACCAAGCCACTCGAGGCTAAGGTTGAGGTTGAAGTTTGTAGTCAAGGTTCCCGTTGCGAGCGCGCAGGCCTTTGCGACGAAGGCTGCTGCATGGACATCCAAGCGATACCAGGAGTACCGGTCGATTGGCAGCGTTCGTCCGCGGTTGGTCGAGCTCGCGAGTGTGCATGTGCTCAAAGTTCCTGAGACCTCGAAGCCAAGCAGGCGTTCCGGTGCATCATAATCTCGAATGTTAACTTTATAAAGCTAAATTTCAATAATCACAAATATATTATAACCTACATAAAGTATGCTAAGAGCAAAACAAATTTTACACTTGGACTCAGTATGATTTTCATTCTCCGATTTCTCCTTTTGCTCCTCGTTCCTCATATTTCACGTTTCAAGGCGACATACCGAGTGCTCGTCACTTTTGCAATTCAGTTCATCTTCAACCTGTTTAATATTTCTCCCCTTCCAAGTAGATTCACGTTTCGCCTCATTAAATGTTCAAAACCTCTATCTAACTTGCTCTGCATAATTTGCGCTATGTATGACATGCATGTTCTCCTCTCCAAGCGTCATCGACCTCCAGGAGACCTCCGAGACCTCCAGCGGACCTCCCGACGACCTCCGCGCTCGCTCACTCGCCAACTCGCCGCACCGGAAACACTTCCCCACTTGTCTCTCGCCGCGTTCGCAATGGCCGCGTCCTCCTCTTCCTCCTCCCGTCGCATCGAGGCGCTCACGCGGCAGCTGGCGGCTGCCACACCGCTGGCCGCGTCCACCGCCGCCGCCGTCATGCGGGAGCTGGCGGCCGAGCGCGCGCGCGCGTCCTTCCCCGTGCGCCGCATGACGCACTTCGTGGACGGCGGTGAGCGCAAGACGCGGTTCCGCGAGGAGATGATGGAGTACCTGGCCAAGTCCCCCGAGCTCGCGAGCGCGAGCGCCGGCAGCTACGACCTCCCACTCGCGCAGCGCCGCGAGCAGACGCTCGCGCGCGTGCGCCGCCTCTACCAGCTCTTCGTGGAGCACGGCGCGAACCTGGACAAGCGCAACATCATGGCCGAGCTCGCGGGCGTCTACGACCTCGGGCTCTGGGTGCGCAACGGGGTGCACTTCGGGCTCTTCGTCGGCGCCATCATGGGCCAGGGTGACACGGAGCAGCAGGACGCGTGGATGGTGCCCGCGCTCACGCTCGAGCTCTTCGGCTCCTTCTCCATGACGGAGCTCGGCCACGGCAGCTACACGCGCGGGCTCGAGACCACGGCCACGTTCGACCGCGCCACGGACGAGTTCGTCATCCACACGCCCACGGACACGGCCACCAAGTGGTGGATCGGGTGCGTTCCGCCGGCACTTCTCTTCTCTGCGATACTACAGTCGCCTCGATACTGACAAATACCAACTACGTGGGATGTGATCGTACGCAGCGCCGCGGGTGAGACAGCGACCCACACGGTGGTCTTCGCGCAACTCATCATCGACGGCGACAACAAGGGGCTCCAGAGCTTCTTCGTGCCGCTGCGTGACCCGCAGACCCACGCGCCGCTGCCGGGCGTCCGCATCGGCGACTGCGGCACCAAGATGGGGCTCCAGGGCGTCGACAACGGTTGGATCCAGTTCGACCACGTGCGTGTGCCGCGCTTCAACATGCTGCGGCGCTTCGCGTCCGTGACGCGCGACGGTGAGTTCATCCAGACGCACAAGGCGCAGATGGCGTACGCGGCGCTCATCGGCACGCGTGGCAAGCTCGTGACGCTCTCGAACGGCATTCTCAAGAAGGCGCTAACGATCGCGGTGCGCTACTGCGCGGTGCGCCGCCAGGGCGCGCAGGTGAACTCCAAGGACGCGCACGAAGAGGCCAAGCTGCTCGACTACCAGAGCCACCAGTACCGCCTCATGCCGCTGCTCGCGATGGCGTACGCGTACCACTTCCAGACGAGCTACATCGAGCGGCTGATCGAGACGTTCGACAAGGAGGGCGGCGATATCTCGACCGACGTGCTTGCGGACATCCACGGCACTATGGCGGGGCTCAAGGCGTTCTGCAGCTGGGACACGCTCGCGGGCATCGAGGAGTGCCGTCAGTGTTGCGGCGGCAGCGGCTACAGCTCGTATAACGGGCTCTCGAGCCTGCTCGCGGACTTCTCGGTCATCGTGACGTTCGAGGGCGACAACACCGTCATGGCGCTGCAGACCGCCAACTACCTCGTCCGCTCAGTGGAGGCGCTCGCGAGCGGCCAGAAGCTCGCCGGCTCGGTGCAGTACCTCGAGCGCGTAAGCAGCAAGCAGACGCAGCCGCGCTGGAAGGTGCGCTCGGCGGCAGACCTTGCGGACCCGGCAAACTTGCTGGACGCACTCGACGTGTTCGCGGGCAAGGTGGTGCTCGCGGTGGCAGCCAAGCACGCGAGCGCCGCGGCGGCGTGCGCGAACAAGGACGAGGCGTGGAACGCGTGCCACGTGGACCTGCTGGAGGCTGCACGCGTGCACGTGTTCTACACGGTAGCGGCGCGCTTCGTGGCGCAGGTGCAGGAGCTCAAACAGGCGACGGAGCAGCCGGCGGAGCTTGTGGCGCCGCTCGAAGCGCTCTGCCTGCTCTTCGTGCTGCACGAATTCGACCGCAGCGCTGCGTTCTTCCTCAAGCAGCAGTACATGACGGCGGCGCAGTGCGAGCTCGTCCACGAGCAGGTGCTGCGCGCGTGCGGCCGCGTGCGCCAGGACGCCGTGCCGCTCGTGGACACGTTCAACCTGAGCGACCTCGTGCTCAACTCGAGCATCGGGTGCGCGGACGGCAACGTGTACGAGCACATCCTGGCGGTGGCGACGCGCAAGACGGGCGCGACGCCCTACTTCGCGTCGCACATCAAGCCGATGCTCGAGGGCGAGGGGCTCGAGTCGATCGAGGAGATGGAGCAGGTGGCGTAAGCTGTTGACAACCAAGAAAGGGCGTCTGCGACGTGTGAGGCGAGGTGTCCCTCCGTAAAGTCACTATCAATGTTGGTTTTGTAAGTAGCAATTTTACGTCTCATAAAGAGGCCAACAGGAATGATTGCGGCGATACAATCGCGAAATCCGAGCAGCTCACTTTACCATCAGCGAGCTGCAAGAGAGAGAGAGAGAGAGAGAGCATGCTGTCCCGAGTAAGCGCAGCCGCGGCCGCCGCTGCCAAGCACCGCACTCGTGCGCTCGTTACCCTCCCGAAGCAGCAGCAGCAGCTGAGCTTCCGGTCGTTCTCGACCGAGCCGGCGGCCGCGAAGCGCCCGAAAGCCATCAAAGTCAAGAAGAGCGACGCGCGGCGCCGCGTTGAGCCCAAGCCCGAGGTGCCGCCGCCGCAACAGCAGAACGCGCTCACGGAGACCCACGACGTGCCGCCACCGTCGCCCTTTGTCGACCAGCAGCAGTTCCAGCAGCAGCAGCCGACGTTCGGCCAAGTGATGAAGGCGGTGCGTTGCGTTGCGATCCGTCTGGGTGGTGGATGGGACGCTTAACTCGTGTGTGCTGTGGCCAGAACTTCCTCTTCGGCATCGGCATGGCGCTGGCGTTCTCGATCGTCGGCGGCATCATCGCGAGCATGGAGGAGGTGCGAGCGCAGCTATGACTCACTGACTGACCGAGTAGTAGGACCGACGATTGACGTGCTCGTGTGATGCGTGGTGGCGCAGACGTCGGAGCCAGGCAGGTTCGCTGCGAGCGAGGTGGCTGCTGCCACTCCAGAAGACGAGCAGTAGATTCGAGATCCGCACTAGAACGACACAACGCGCCCGCGACGCAGACCTGATCGCCGGTGTGACGATCGACGCGTCACATGCTAATCACAAGACGCTCGTTGCATTAAGATACTTAGGGTTGAGCTGCAGCCGCTCCTCGTCGAGACTGCCTGGCGCGGGGACGCGTACGCGTGCGAAGCTGTCAGCTGCGATGATCTGTGCTCGACCCTTTCCACTCGAGGGCGGCAAGCACCGCGCAGTGCGACTCTGGACCTCCGCTCGTTGACGAAGTTCGGGTCTAGTCCCAGTCGTCGTCCGAGTCCTCTTCGTCCGAGTGCGTCTCCTCGAACTCGACGTGGATGCGCCGCGCCGCCATCGCGTTCGTGATGGCGTCACTGATGGATCCCGCAGGCGCCGTCGCTGGCGGGCTGGGCTTCGGCGCGAGGAACGGCGCCTTGCCGGCACTGCCCGCGCCTGCCGCCTCGGGCGCGGCGTCAGTCTTCCGCAGCTCTGTTCCTTGACGAATGGCGGCGAGCAGATCGCCCCGCCCGCCTCCGAACAAGTTGGGTCGCGGTGGCAGACCCGCGACCTTCGGAGCAACAGCAGCAGTAGTAGTAGAGGTTGGTACTGATGTCGGCGGCTCGGACGGAGCGCGACTCGCTGTCGAGCTCGGACGCCGCGACTTCCGCGACGGCGGCGGCGGCGCCAGCTCAGTAACCTCTTTCTTCGACGACTTGCTCGCCCTGCGTGCTCTCGACTCGTCTCTCGGTGCCTCTGTTGACTCTCCTCTCGACCGACTCGGCTGCACGCGAGTTGGAGGAGGAACGGACGTGTCCGAGTCGTCCGAGTCGTTATCCGAGTCATCTGAGTCGTCCATTCCGAAGAGCTGCTTGGATGCTTTCGTGGCAGTCGGCGGACGCTTGCTCATAGAGGGCTTCTCGACTGGACTGAACGGGACGCGAGATCGCTCCGAAGCTGCGCCGGTGCTCGCGTGACCATCGTGAATACCGCCCGACAACGCTTGCGCGAAGCGATCGTCGAGGTGGAACTCGAACCGGAATCGCTGGTTCTCCAAGACGCGGGGCGCGGCGACCAGCTGCTGGAAGTATTCGACGAACTCGAGCGCGCGCTTGTGCATGTTCTCCGGCTTTGTGTTGTTCCGGAGGCGATGCTTCGACGGGAACTTGGGCAGCGTGTCGCTCGGGAACTCGCTTGAGAGGCGCAGATGGATCGCCTCGAGCTCGTTGTACGACTTGGTGAACTGGTGCTCTAGCGTGCCGAGGCGGAAGGCGAAGGTGTAAAACCCCGCTGGCTTCTTGCCTTCGTTCTGAACCCCCGACGACACGTACATCACATTCACATGTGCCGTCTGAGGCGCTGGGGCTCTCGAGACAAGCGCACCCGCGCTCTCCCGACTCAGCGAGCGAGGCAACGCACCATATCCCGAGCGCGACGCATCCGTGACGTCGCTGTCGTCATCTTCGTCGTCATGCGCGAACATGCGCGCACCAGCGCGTCGGGGGTCCACGCTGCTTTGGGAGCTGGTGGGGGTCGTCGAGCTGTGGCGGTCCGGCTTCCCGTTCGCTCGAGCGCTGCTCTTCACCACGATGGTCCCCTCGCCGTTCTTCTTCCCACTTGCGAACAGCCCGCTGTCGGACTCGTCGCTCTCGCTGCTGCTGTCGTCAAAGAGTCCCTTGCGGCCGTTCGACTTCGCCTTCGACTTGCCCACTGGACTGCCGCCGCTGATCGCTTTCTTGAGCAGCTCCTTGCCCTCCGCGCTGAGCTGCGTCTCGCGCTTCCGATTCCGAGCCTTCCCGCCCTCATCCCGACTTCCGTTGCTGCCGCCACTTGTCTCGTCCATCGTGTCGGCTCGGTTGCGCCGGATGGCAGCAAGACTCGCTGCGAACGCATTCGTGATGGTCGGCGGAGGCTCCGGGGACGACGGCACCGCGCCACCGGAGTTGGTCTTCTTCCGCGCGTTCCGCATCGTCGACAGCTCGCTCGTGGCAGAAGCGATGGAGTCCCGGCGTCCTGTCGACGGCTTGCGGCCGCTCAGAATCGCCGCCAGGTTGTCCTGGACGCCGTACTTGGCGCGATCGACGCCTGAGAGCCGTCTCTGGCTCTGCGAGAACGACGACCGCGACACCTCGCTTCGACGGTCGCCATCGTCGTCGTCATACAGCGAGCCTCGGAAGCTGGGAGCGCGCGACAGTCGCGCGTCGTCTTGATGAACGTCGACGAACCCTGACGGCGCGTCTGAGCGAGACGGCGGTGGTGGAGGAACAAAGTCCGACCGCGAAGACGCCTTCAAGAGCGCATGTGGCGGTAGTGGCGGCGGCGGCGGCGGCACGAAGCTCAAGCGGGAGTTCGATGATACCGACGACGTGTCCGACGGGTTCTCGAGCGACGAGTCGCTGCCAGAGGAACCCAGCGCTCCGCGGGAGATCGGGACACCGATCCGGTGCGTGGTGCTCACGTCTGTGGCTTCGAAGACTGCGCGCACACACCACACAGTCCCAGTCAGAGCCTCTCCCAAGCAATCACCCTACAGCACGCGAACGCACAGTGTCCAGGAAGCGGCAGCTCGACGCGCGCGCGCGCCTTGGTCTCCACGACCTTGGGCTGCAGCGGCTGCACGTTCTCGAGCTTCCCGCCGGCGCCCTCCTCCATGCGCTTGCGGTACGCCGCCTTGTTGACGCGGCCGGTGGTCGGCGCGTGGCGGCGCTGCAGGCGCAGCTTGCGCTTCTCGAGCAGGCGCGCGGTGTCCTCGTCGAGCGAGCCGAGCCCGTCGACGCGCTCGAGCGGCGTCATGTTGCTGATCTCGGCTTCGCGCGCCAGCAGGCGCTCGCGCTCCTCCTCGGCCTGCTTGAGCTTGAGCTCGCGCCACTTGCGGATCTTCTCCTCGCGCTCCTGCTCCAGGCGCTTCTCCTCGCGGCGCACGCGGCGGCGCTCGCGACGCACCTCCTCGCCCGCCGCGCTCTGCGGGTCGAGCACCGCCACGAGCGCGCGGCACCACTTCTCCAGGTCCACGCGGTTGAACGCGGCCACGCAGAGCGACGTCGTGTGGCGCCCGCTGCCGTGGGGCTTCGGGTCCACGCGCAGCTCGAGGCCGTACGCCTCGCCGGCCTTGAGCAGCCCGGCGCCGTCCCAGCCGGCGAACGCGCCCACGAAGAGCGCGTCGCCCACGCGGCGGCGCTCGCTCGACTGCTCGCCGGCGGCGCCCAGCGGCGGCGGCCCAGCCTCAAAGAACTCGAGCTTGCGGTTGATGTAGAGCACGGCGTAGCGCTCGACCAGCTTGCGCGCGGCGGCGGCGGCGCCGTCGGGCGGGCGGCAGAGCACGTAGCCCTCGTGCACGACCCACGGCACGCCCATGATCACGCCCTGCTGCTGCTTCAGTGTGGGGGAAGGAGCGGAGTATACTGAAATGAAGTCAATTTTGAGGTGCGGAATGCTGGCGAAGAAGAGACCCGAATACTGGCCTCGTGAGATATGTCGAGGAAGCGTTCTCAGACTCAGAACCAGAGGAGTCGTTCGTCATGCGCCAGCGACAGCAGTAGCAACAGCGCGGCAATGAGTATGAAGACAAATGTACTGCTGCCCTCTCTTGCTCTCGCGCGCTGTGTGTGTATCGCTCATTCCGTACTCTACGCTCCGTCTATCCTCTTGTCGTGATGCCATATCCTATGTACCAAGCACCCGCTCACAAGCACTCGTCTGGCCACACCTGCTCCATCGTGCCGCCAAACTGGTTCCCAGCCGCCATACCCGTCGGCGTCGCGCGATACACCGCCAGGTCGGCTTTGAACGCGTCCGCGCCGCCGACGTGCAGCACGGGGCTCGACAGGGTCATCGCGGACGGATTATCGGGCGCCATCGCCTCGGTCCCAGTCAAAGACTGGCGGTGATCCGCTTGCTGCTGCTCCTCCTCCTGGTTCGCCTGCCCACCACCGTGTGGCTGCGACGTCGAAGGCGACGGCCGGAAAATGCGCGCGGTCACCGACACCGGACTGTCGGTCTTCCACTGCAGCTCCTCCGAGAGCCGCTTGTACGAAAGGTTCAACGGTGGCTCGCTCAACCGGTACATATTGTGCTGCTGCTGAAGCTGCGGCCCTACACGACCATCGTATAAACCAGGTTCGGTTAGCCAGACGCACGCCAAAGCTCCCGAGTCGACACAGCACACTAAAGCACTGCACAGTACCTGGGGACGACATGCTGGTGACGAACGTTCCACGCACGTCGTTGGCGAACGGGCTTGTAAACCCCAGCGGCGACATCTCCTGCGGCGGGAACGGCTGCGGCTGGGCGAACTGGTGCATGAGAGTCATGTTGATCATGGTCGCCGATGGTGCAGAGTTGGCGCGTAGCCGCTGGGACGCGCCAGTCTGCTGTTGTTGAGGGTGCATGGGCATGCTGTAGTCGAACGCTGGCTCGCCGCTCGGACCCATTCCGTGCGGCGACGGACTCATCCCGTCCGATCCGTTCAGGAACGCTCCCGTCGGCATCGGGTACACGAGCGAGTGGTGTCGTGACGACAGCGAGGCTTCGTGGTCGAACTCGACCTGCTTTCAGCATTGCATCGTTACGTTCCGCCGAGTGAGCGCCAAACTCCAAATCATGAGTGACTGCTTGCAACACGCACCTTCTCGCAGTCAGCCGACGAGGTGAAGAGCTTCTGGAACGCGGACGGGAGCTGGTGTTGCGACTGCGGCGTCAGCGGTCCCATCGCATGCGTCGGTATCAGGTGTTGCTGAGCCGCAAGAGGCGTCGAGTCCGAGTTGACGGCCGCGACGCGGATGCTCTTGCCCTCGCGCATCGGGCCTTTCTTGCGCAGCGACTGCCGCTGCAAGCGGCGCATGGTCGAGTAGTAGCGGTTCTTGATCGCATTGTCGGTTCTGCAAGTGACCAGCCAACTCGTCAGTCAGTATGCTACCTACCACACGGGTGTGACCAGCTTCGCATCGGTGCCGGTACCTGCCAGGCAGCATCTTGGAGATCTCGGCCCACTGGTTGCCGACATTCTTGTGGCACTCGAAGATGATGAAGTCCTCCTCGTGCGTCCACGCGTCCTTGCACACCTCCGGGTTCAAGTGGTTGTGCCAGCGCTCGCGACACTGCTTGCCCACACGACCAGGCAGCTGCCCCGCGATGAGCGACCAGCGCTTGGGGCCGTACTGCTTCACGAGCTGCATGAGCTTCTCGTTCTCCTCGCGCGTCCACGGGCGCTTGCTGTTCGAGTCGCTCTTGCGCCGTTCGTCCTTCCCGCCGCCACCTTCGTCGTCCTCTTCCTCTTCGTCACAATGTTCGTCGCCGCCGAGCGCGTGCGCCGTCGTCCGCAGGAAGGTGCCGACTTCCGGCGCTTCGCCGCCACCGCCGCCCATGAGCCCCAAGTCGAATGTGTGTGCGTGGGGGCTGGGGCTACTCTGCTGCTGGTGGTGGTGCTGCGTTGAAGGAGGAGGCACAAAGTGCGCGAGCCTCACGACATCGATGGTAGGGTCGCTGCGGGCGTCGGTGTCGTCGTCGAGCGTGAGCATCTCGAGCCTACGGCTGCTCATGAGCGATGAAAACGCGCGTGCGACGGTTTCTTCTCCGCGCGGATACCGTAGCACTCGAAGCGGAGACCGAGTTGCTGCTACTGCTGGCGGCGACCACGACGATTCCGCTGCTGCTGCTGCTGCTGTGCTTCCTGCTGTCCACCCGCGCTCAGGCTCGCGAATGAACGCTTTCTTCTTTGGCAAGCAAGCAAGCGCGCCGCTTCTCGTTGTGGATCGTATTGAAAAACTCCAAAATATCGAAGACCCGAAAGGTAGGGTCGGCTAGTGCTACCAATTGGATGTTGAGGCAAAGATGTTATGAAAAGTAGCTGATCTTGGCTGTTCTATGGAAATAAAGTGTGGTAGCAGCTCGTCATGATCAAGAGGTTGAAAAGATTGTGCGAAAATTACCAACCGACAGACCCACTTCAACCTGACGAAATGGACTCATTTCATACAAAACGCAAGATCAGACTGGCGGGTCGCGTCACATATCTTCCCGAAACCGTTCTGTAAGCTACATCCGGAAGGGTGGAAAATGCGAGCAAAGGGGGGACCATGCCACCAGCATACAATTTGCAAGTATAAGAAATCAGCTCTTTTCCTCCCCTCTCTCTCTCAGATCCATCGCCACTTACAAAACCCAAGCTTAAAATGTCAAGTGAGAATAGCTCAAAGTCCAAAAAAAGCAAATTCGTTTCATGTCGGTTTCATATCTGGAGCCCGAAAGGTCGCGCAACTCGCGAGCCACGTAAATGCATATGCAAGTTGCCGATACAGTATTTCTTGAGTGCGTTCTTCATGGACTTTAGCTCGCACAGTTGGCTCTTCCTTCTGATGTACTCAATGATCAAAGCGCATGGGCTGCACACATCACGATGACATGGACATGGACACATGGAACGCTTCTCGAGGTCAAAGCGTTTTGTCTGCACCGCGGTTTCGAGCGTTTGCGCCTTTGGCGGCGTGAGTCACGCAAACCGATCTTTTGACATATCTGCCTTCAGCACGTCTTCGACTTCGTCTCCTCCTCTGCTTCCGCTATCGCCTCGACGCCTTCGTTCCTGCTCCGCCCACGCGACTGCTCCACCAGCACATTCTCGATCATCTGGTGCGTCGCGGCGATGTTGATCGCCGTCGCGCTCAGCATGAAGTCCGCGATCGCGCCGACCGTGTCGCCCGCGTCGCCTTCCACACGCAGCGGCGACATGATGTAGCACGGCTGGAGCAGCGTGCATGGCGGCTTTATATCGGAGGAGAAAGAAGACGGCGAAGAAGATGGCGCCTGCCGGATCATGACGTAGCCTTTCTGGAGAAAGCGGATCCCCGACAAACGCCTCGCCGAGAACTCGACCGGGTCGAAGTACGTGCGCCACACGATCACCACCCGATCCTCCTCGACGCTGCGCCGCATCATTTGCCTCACACGCAGGTGCGCAGACGTGTTCTTCGCGAGCAGCTCCACCGTGAAGTCTTCGACAATCGTATCCTCCGTCTCGTCGATGCTCTGCCGACAGCGAGCGATGGCATCAGCTCGCGCCACCACACACTGCATACCGTACAGTTGACACCCACCTTGTGCTGGATGTACGTGTAGTACCGCATCGGCAGGTGCTGTTTCGCGAATCGGTAGTGGTTCCACACAGCCTCGCCCGTCTCGCGGATCCCGAACGGAAGCAGCTTCGTCGCACAGATCTCGACTTCGACGCCGGAGCCTCGCTCGGCGTGCATCTGCGCATTGATGCCCGGTGTCGTCGTGTCGGCGAGTCCGTTCGCTTCGAACACGGCGTCGATGTCACGCATCGAGCGCTCAACGCCAGCGAGTAGCGCCTGGAAGATCTCTTCGTCGCTCCCGAAGAACTGGTGCTGGCGATCCGGATTCGTAAGAGATGCCGGCGGGAACAAGCCTGCGAGCAAATGCGCGTCGTGACGCTGCATGTCGACGCCCTTCCCGATCTCCTACCGCATCGGACCGACAGCAAGCGCAGAGCGACGTTAGTTCACCTCAGCTTGCAGGGCCATCCCCACAAAGAGTACCTACCGTCAGAGCCGCGGTCGCCTTGCGCTGCAACACATTCTCGAGTCCGCGCGCGATCTTCAGCTGGCTTTCCAGCAATACGCGTAGGCGCGCGTTCTCCGTCTCTGCGCGGTGACGCTCGTCGCTCTGGTGCTGCGCGATGTCGCGCCACAGAGTGCTGTTAGGTGCTGATTCGCTAGCGAAGCTGTTCATGTTGACGACTGCATCGTCTGGCAGTGCATCCGCTGCAGTCGCCACTAGTCTCCGACGCAGCACGTCAAGCCGCGTCTCGAGATCTGCGACGCTCTTGCGCAGGTACACGAGCTCCGCCTTGCGGCCGTCGCGCGCCTTGTTCGACTGCCGTTTGCTCGCGACGCTCCGCTTCCCACTGCTCGTTCCTGCGTCTGACGGTGCTGTCGGCGGCGGCCGCGCAAGATCCTCTTCGCCGTCTGCACTAGCGTTCGCCACGTCACTTAGCAGCTCCGCGAGCTCGCCGGCACTTATCGCGGGGCCGTCGAGCGCGTCGCTGTCGACGAAGAGCGGCAGATCCATGACGTCGTCGTCGTCGTCGTCCTCTGATCTGATCCGATCTGAGCCTTCGTTTCTGATACTCGCGCACTCTTGAAATCCAGCAATTGCAATGCAATTATTGCAGAAACTGGAGCAAGCTCACCTGGAGGCGAAGGATGCCGCGCGCTGTGAGCCTCGTGGTGGCGGCGGCCGAGGAGAACTGGGGCATTGGGCTGAAGCAGCAGATCCCCTGGCGCCTGCCGACCGACATGAAGCACTTCAAGGACCTCACAGTGCGCGCTGGCGGCGGCGCGCAGCACGCGGTGGTCATGGGCCGCAAGACGTGGGAGTCGCTGCCGCCCAAGTTCCGCCCGCTGCCGCAGCGCTTCAACGTCGTGCTCACGCGCAACAGCGACTACCGCGCGTGCGTCTCCCCGTCATATCACATACGCGAATGCTAGTACTAGTATGGAACCTCCCGACTCACCCTGTGCTCGTGACGCTGCACAGCACGCACGGCGTCCCGGAAGGCGTCGGCGTCGCCGCGAGTCTGCAGGACGCGCTCGCGCTCATTGACGCGAAGGGTGACGCGGTTGACGAGGTGTTCGTGATCGGCGGCGGCGCCGTGTACGAGGAGGCGCTCGGGTATGCTGGCTGCCGCCGCGTGCACCTGACGACCGTCAAAGGCGCGTTCGAGTGCGACGCGTTCTTCCCGTCGAACGTCTACGAGCTGGGCTTCAAGTGCGTGTCCAAGTCGGAGGAGATGGAGGAGAACGGCATCAAGTTCCAGTTCCTCGACCTGGAGCGCGACGCCGCCGCCTCTGCTTCTGCGCCAGAGCCCTTGACGCAGCTGCTTCCAGACGCCACCAAGCCGCACGAGGAGCTGCAGTACCTGGATCTGGTCCGCAAGATCATGCGCGAGGGCGTGCGCAAGGGCGACCGCACGGGCACCGGCACGATTTCGCTCTTCGGCGCGCAGATGCGCTTCAGCCTGCGCGACGACGTGTTCCCGCTCCTGACGACGAAGCGCGTGTTCTGGCGCGGCGTGGCCGAGGAGCTGCTCTGGTTCATCAGCGGCGACACGAACGCCAAAACGCTGCAGGACAAGGACATCCACATCTGGGATGGCAACGGCTCGCGCGAGTACCTCGACAGCCTCGGGCTGACGGCGCGCAAGACTGGGGACCTCGGCCCCGTGTACGGCTTCCAGTGGCGCCACTTCGGCGCCAAGTACACCGACATGCACGCCGACTACACGGGGCAGGGCGTGGACCAGCTCGCAGACGTGATCCGGAAGCTCAAGACGAACCCGAACGACCGGCGCATCATCCTGTCGGCGTGGAACCCGGCGGACCTAGGCGAGATGGCGCTGCCGCCGTGCCACATGTTCTGCCAGTTCTACGTCGCGGACGGCGAGCTGTCGTGCCAGATGTACCAGCGGTCGGCCGACATGGGGCTCGGCGTGCCGTTCAACATCGCGAGCTACGCTCTGCTCACGCGGCTCGTCGCGCGCGTGTGCGGGCTGCGCGCCGGTGAGTTCATCCACGTGATCGGCGACGCGCACATCTACGCGGACCACGTCGAGCCGCTCAAGCTGCAGCTCGGCCGCACGCCGCGCGCGTTCCCGCGGCTGCGCATCTCGGGCAGCGCCGAGAGCATCGACGACTTCTCGTTCGCGGACTTGGCGCTCGAGGACTACAAGCCGCACGGCGCGATCAAGATGGCCATGTCGGTGTGATCGCCTCGCACACGTCGGTCGCAGGAGAGCTGAGCACGGGAGCAGGAGCGCGTGAGAGCTAGTGAGGAAGCGCTAGTATATACACGCACTACACGGCGTCGGCGAATAACTTAGGACAGCGGACAGGCGAGCGCTCTAGTGCGCTGCCGGCTGCGACTGCGACTGCACGGTGACGGTCGAGGCGATGCTGAGCCCCATGGGCGGCAGCGAGAACGTGACTGCCGCGGACTTGGCGCGGATCTTGTTGCCGACCTTCGAGCCCATGGTCTTGACCGCCTGCGCGCGCGAGAAGAACATGCGCGAGACCGCCGCGGCCTTCGCGCTCTTCAGTCCTGTTCCTGATGGCGCACTGGTGGTCGCGTCGCCGCTGTCGTCGTCGTCGTCGTCGAGCGGAGGAGACGTGACGGACGACGGCGAGCGCGCGACGCTCTTGGGCAGCGACGCGAAGGTCGTCGGCGCGAGCGCCGCCGCCTCGAGCGCCGACTCGAGCGCCTTGCGCTGCGCGAGGAAGAAGACCTCGAGCTCCTCGGCGTCCATGTTGGCCGCGCGGTGCTGCGGCTCGCCCCAGTAGTTGCGCTGCCAGGCGTGGATGGCGTTGCCCCACGCCTTGCGCTCGCCCCACGTCGGCGCACTGAGCAACAGGCGCAGCGGCTTGCCGACCACGAGCAGGCGCCCGTCCTTGATCTTGGCGCGCTGCAGCTGCACGGAGAAGCTGAAGGCGCAGTCGCGCGCGTCGGCGTCGGGCACGCCGCGGATCTGCAGCTTGGTGCGCGAGAGCGTGATCTCGCGCACGAGCACGCCGCCGTGGCGCTTGGAGAAGAACTGCAGCCGTCCTTCGCCGAGCACGCAGTAGAAGAGCGCCGAGCGCGCGTCCTCCTCGTGGGAGATCAGGTAGCCTTCCTTGGACATGGCGGCGGCTGCGGCGACGGAGCGTGTGGAGAGAGAGGGAGTGCGGGAGGCTGGCGGCGGCGCGGACGGGCGGCTGGCGGCGATCGGCGGAAGGAAGCGGCGCAGCGATAGTGATGAAGGCGAGTACACCCAGGAGACGACGACTGAGATGCAGTCTTGTTTCGCGTCTTGACTAGTAAAAGTGCTACCTGGCGATATTACTACCTTTTCAAGTCCGTTTTCTGGCCTGATTCAAAATACGTTCTTATGTCGAAAACAGCATACATATATCGAGTTTCGCATTCGAATGATGTCCACACTGGCAGAATCGTTCCCTGCTGAATGTGGTCACCGATGTGAGTTTATAACGATCGTTTTTAACGCCGCGGAAAGACGTGGTGCTGAGCACCAGCTGGATCTTTGGACGCGGAGTCGGTGTCGAGCTTTGTTGAGCAGCAGGCTGTGTGCTCCAGCGCTCAGCATGACGGTGTCTGTGGTAGTGCTTTACAGCGGAAATGAAAACGTAGCAGCACTTGGATGTGGGTTTCTTCGTTTGTGTGCGAGTTGTTAGTGAAGAAAGTGAGGTGTATACGACTGGAAGTTAGACTCGCAGTTTCAAGTTTTTTTCAAAGTTCAGTCGTTTTTACACATTATTTAGATTTTTTGAATAAATGAATAAGTACGACTCGCACTTATTCGAGCATTCATTTCCGTTTTCTTCACTATCGACCTCAGAATTTCTCATTTTATTCACTATTGATATCCCTGAGTTTCGCAAACAGCTCACATCACAGTACACCGGTTCTGCCATGTGATCTGCTTGGAGGACGAGTGCAGGAGCACCAGCACCTGACCTGCCGCTGATCTCTGCTACCACTGGCGCTCCACGCCGAAGCTCCTGCAGCCTCGTCGCCAAGATCGCGCCAATGGCGTAACAGGGACAGGAGGTGCTGAAAAATGGCCGACCCGCCGTCACTTCATAGTAACCTGCACGACCACCACCCCCACCCAACCTCACACGCGACTCCGCAGCTCTTGTTCTTCCCAGATGGCCGCGCTGCAGGTACGGAGGAGAGAAACAGAGCGACACTGTCTACATGAGGTGGACGCTTGCACTCACTCGAGACCAAACCAGCCTGCATGTTATGTACTTAGGTTCGCCTGCCATGCTCAGGTGGCCATTCGCGCGCTCGACAGCGCCGGTGCCTCCGGTCTATGGCGACGGATCTGCGCAAACTGCACTTTTTCCGGATGCACACTCGGTTCGCTCAGCATGGTGGAGTGTGCGAGACGCCATTGAGTAGCAGACGCTGGCGGACCAGTGCCGATCATCCGCGGATCACGTGCAGCCGCGACCTCAGTCGCTTGCCCACACCTTTCGGCTCTGCAGCTCCAGGTGGCGACATGTGACTCGGTTGCAGGTGCACTTCAGGTGGCGAACACCAACATTATCGACGTCATCAGATGCTGAGGCGACAAGCGAAGTGAGGCATTCGGGACAGGCGAAGACGTCCAAGAAGACACGAAGTCGTCCGCCAGCATGTCCCAGTGGAGGACGAGGCGTCCTCTCGATGGAGACACCGTGAAGTGTCCAGTTTCGCCGGATGACCAGCAGGTTCGTCAGGTTCACGAAGAATCTGCTGCCAACATGGAGTGTTCGATTCGCAGTGTGTCTACAGGGGCGACCTGCTGCTTGGTCGATCTAGCTACTCGACGCCTGACGCCGCGGACTTTTGATGATGGCGTCCGACTGGATCCCCGCGAGCTCCTCGCTCCGCTGCCAGAGCTTGTGACCGAGCTTCTCGATCCTTGCGTGCTCCGCCGGTTCTTCGCACGTCGGGTGGCCCCACATGGCGAAGAACGCGCTGTTCGGACCGTACAATTCGCCGTTGCGCACGCGCGGGGCGGTGGCAGCGTACAGCGACGGCAGCGCGCCCATCGCCGCGGTCTGCGAGAACGGCGAGAAGGACCAGAAGCTCCAGAACGCGCGCCCGAACCAGTTCGCCGACACGGACGGCGGTCCCATGATGTTCGTGTGCGCGTACCCAGGGTGGCTCGCCACCGACACGACATTGTCGATCCCTCGCGCGTCCAGCCGCCGGCTCAGCTCCAGAGAGAACACGAGGTTGCAGAGCTTGGAGTTAGCGTACGCGCCCATGGCGATGTAGCTCGCCGGCTCCGTGTCCATGATGTGGTCCGGATTCAGCCGCACGAAGCGGTGCGAGAGCGAGGTGACGTTCACGATCCTCGACACGCCGTCTGTGCGCTGCAGGATGCCAAGCAGGTGGTTGGTGAGAGCAAAGTGGCCGAGGTAGTTAGTCGCGAACTGGCGCTCGAAGCCGTCGACCGTGAGCCCGAACGCGACACCCATGATGCCGGCGTTGTTGACGAGGATGTCGAGTCGGTTGTGGGTCTTGATGAACTTGCGCGCGAAGCTCTTGACGCTCGCGAGGTCGCTCAAGTCGAGCTTCATGAACTCCACGCTCCCGTGATGCGCTCGCTGCTCTTTCCGGTTCTTCGGGTTATCTGCCGTTGTAGGAGTAGCGGTCGCCTCCTCCTCCGTCTCTGCTGCCGCAGCTTGCGCCGCCACGCGGATGCGCTCCTCAGCTTCTCGGGATCGGTGGCGTGCGGGGCAGGCGACGACGACGTGTGCGCCTTTGCACGCGAGCTCGAGCGCCGTCTCGAGCCCGATGCCAGAGCTGCCGCCGGTCACGATCGCCACCTTGCCACGCAGGGACGGGATCTGTGACGCATCCCAGTTCGGGGGAACGGCCGCATCGAGATCGGCGTCGAGAGGTTGCTGGTGGTGGTGCTGGTGGTGAATGTAGGTGGTCGTCGTGGCCATTCTGTAGGAAGGAGAGAAGTTTCCAAGTGAGCTGCTGCGAAGCGTGCGATGCGAGGAGGGCTGAAGAGGCAGCGAGGTCTCGGGGGCGGAGGAGGTGACACCAAGTGGACCGGGAGTTTCTCGCGTCTAGACAAATCGGTGCATCTTGTTCACTGTGTGATTGCCTCTGGACACCCACTGCGATGTTTACAGCGCCGACAGCCAGCGCACGATCATCCGAGTGATTGACGAGTGCATTCAGAGCCGGTGGCACGGCACCGCACACTCATACATACACACAGCCGCTTGGTGGTGGTGGACGACAACGAGATCGCGCGCGAGATTGCGATTCCCTCACAGAGATAATCGCGAAAAGCTCAAATGATGACAACCTCCTCTGTCTCCATCGTTGGACACGCACCAGCAGCTGGTCACTACCGCCGCGTTCATACGAATCCAAGTTCTCAGGTAATCAGGAAGTGGAGACCTCCAGTCCGATCTCATGCGAGGAGACCAGATGGAGATGAGAAGATCTCCCGAAGTTCCTCTCCAAGAATCCGATGCCTCTCGGCAGCACACGATCCTGCTAACGTTGCTCGGAGATCGTCGCCTCGCACTCAAGCTCAAGCTCAAGCGCCGTTAGTGCTACGCCTCGCTTGTCAGCTCGGAGCGGCATCGGCGTATGCGCTTGTTGCGATCGATTGCCCCACTGCTTCAT
Source organism: Globisporangium yorkense (assembly GCA_023333695.1). Classification (NCBI taxonomy): domain Eukaryota; phylum Oomycota; class Peronosporomycetes; order Pythiales; family Pythiaceae; genus Globisporangium; species Globisporangium yorkense. The sequence continues at coordinate 31,717 of JAASFH010000018.1, forward strand.
GTCTAGGACGACGACTGGACCTCTCGAACGGACGCGACTCTCGTCGAGAACTCGGATCGATGGGGAGAGCGGCCAGACAGCGGTTGGACGACAAGAAGCGCCAGCTCTTCGCCGCCCACTCCGATGACCGCAGCGCCGAGCAACGCGCGCTGGCGCGTGCCACGCTCGACGCGCTGCAGAAGAAGCTCGAGGACGACGCGCTGCGTGAGGACGGCTTCTTCTTCCTCGACGGAGAGTTCGCGGCGTCGCGGCGGCCGCGCGTATCTTCAGGCATGAAGGCGCGCAGCTTCGACGGTCACACGGGGAGCGTCAAGGCGCTCGCTCTTGTAAGACTCGGTGACGACGCGGAGGTGCCAACTCAGGGTGGAGTAGCACCGACAAGCGCCGTGGTCACCTTTGGTGTCGATCGGTGCGAGAGGCGTCTTCTTCGTCGTCGTTGGCTAGCTAGTAACCCTCATCGTCACCTGTGTCGTGTGTGAGCTTTGTTGGCTGCAGCATCGCCGTCTGGGACTTCCAAAGTGCGCAGCAGCTCGCGGTGCTTGACGTCTCCGACCGCGACGCGAGTTCCATCTGCGGGACAGCAGCTCGGTCACCAGGAGACGCACCAGGACGACTTCGCTTCGCCTTCGCAACTCGTGCGTCGTCTCACCTGCTTGTTTGCTGTATACAGCTAGCTATTGAGTTGCTCCGTCGACATGACATCGTCGGTGTCTCGATGCCCCAGACTCGACACCAGTGGTGCATTCGTTCGATCTGGCGACCAGCACGATCTCCGCGCCATACAGCAGCAACAGAAATGAGCTTAGTCCACCAACCAGCAAGCAGCTACTAGCGTACTGCACAGCACACCAACAGCAGATCGCGTTCATGGAGTTCAACCCAGAGGCGCGTATCCTCGCGACGTGTTCGTGGGACTCCACTTGCATGCTCTGGCAGATCCTCCAACCTACGAGTGAGGCTACGACGGAGACGATCGGCTCCATCCTCCCGCAGCTCGAGAGCTCGGCGATGCCGCTGCGGTTGGTGCTCATGCAGATCCTTCCTGTCCACGAGCTTGGTGCATCCTGCGCTCGCTTCGTGTGTGATGGGCGGCAGCTGATCACTGCTGGAGACTGCACGATCAAGCTGTGGCAGCTCACTACAGAGCCCCCCGAGGACTCGTCTCCGCCGTCGGGAGCTGAGCGAGCAAAGTGGGAGGCAGCGATCCCGTTCTCGCTCTCGGTCGACACTAGCTTGGATCTGATCGCGTTCGACGAGACTCTCGCGGCGTTGGTGCCGCACCACGCCTGGCAGTACCAGCACCACGCTCAACCGAACGGCGAGAGAGATCTCAAGCTGATGGCGCCAGAGCTGCTGCTGGTGCCACCGCCGGGTGGACAGCAGCAAGGAGGGCAACAGCAACCGAAGCTGCAGGAAGAGACCGATGGTGCGAAGGAGCAAGACGCACCACGAACCGCACGCTCGATACCAGCAGCAGAAGACAAAGCACAAGTTGGCGACCATCAAGAGCCTCTCGACACTGTGGACAAGACTGACGGCATCTCAGCCACCATCCTCTCAACTGAAGACACGGCGTTCCTGGAGCAGTACTACCGCGACCTCACAAGCTTCGACTTCGAGCAGCTCTTGAACCCGACGATACCACTCCGAAGCGCAGGTGTCGACGCCAGCTCCACACTCTTGGATGGCGTGGAGAATCAGAGCGAGAATATCACCGCTGCACCTCCCTCGATCTCCACCTTTGCGGCTCAGGCACCTGGCGATGCTAGCACCAGCACTACCTCGACCGCAGTCGCGAAGGAACTCGTCTGGACTCCGCTACAGCCGGACGCGAACGGCAAGCTCGTCAGGACATTCAGTGAGCGCAATGCGAAAGGGTTCTTCAACGCGCACACGTCGCGCATCACGTGCTGCGCGGTCGCGACTGATCTCGACGTGCTAGTTACTATCGCGCTCGACAAGGCGCTTAAGTTCTGGTCGCTCTCGCGTGCGCACGTGCTCGAGACGGTCTTCGAAGCGCACGCTGCACCGATCACATGCTGCGCACTGACGACCCAGCAGACGCGCCAGAACCCACAGAGCGACGGCATGCTGGTTGCTACCGGCGCGAAGGACAATTTGATCAAAGTGTGGCGCCGCAACTGCCTCAGTGAGCATCCAACCGAGTGCATCTACGCGCTCACAGGCCACTACGATGCGCCAGCCTGCTGTGTCTTCGACAGTAGCGGCGTGTTCCTCGTCACTGCCGGGGATGACACGAATGTCATCGCGTGGCGCGTGGTGCCGTCCAGCCCCGATCAGCCCAAGCCGCTGACGCTCGTCGCTGTCGACAGGTTCGAGATCACAGTGTCCTGGGACGTTCCACTTGCGAATGGCTCGCCGTTGTTGCACTACGTTGTGCGCACTACACAGGTAAGCTCGCTCGCGACCGGAGGGCGGGATGTCGTCGCGATCCCAGACACGATTGTCCCTGCAAAGTACACGAGCAAGGCAATCGAGCATCTGCTGCCAGGGATCCAGTACACGCTCGAGATCGCTGCTGTGAATGAGGTGAGTGACGCTCGTGTGATGCTGACTTATGTTGGGTTGGCTTGCTGATGGTGGTGCGATGCAGATTGGGTCGAGTCCGTTCAGCGCTGCTACTCCTCCGATCGAGACGCTGGCGTTCGTGCCCTCGCGGATCGAGCCGCCTCTCCAGTACAGCGACTGTCGCGCGACGCGCATCCGTTTGAGCTGGCAGCAGCCGTCTGCGAACGGTGCGCTCATCCAGGCGTTCACGCTTCGGTGTCTCCCGGAGAACAGCGTGTTTGTGCCGCTGCTCGAGGTCTCCGTCCCAGTCGCGGATCTTGAGCGAGTCGTGACAGCAGCGACAGCGTTGGTCAGCGGTGATGGCAGCGAAGGAGGCAGGACCAGGTCTAAGCGACATCGGGAGACGGCATCGAAGAAGCCGAGCAGGTCCGTTGTCGGCACCACCACTGTGTTACCAGCAGTAGATGAGGAAGCTGGCGCCGCAACATCTACGACGACACCAGGCGATGATGTGCAGGTTTCGAAGGCAAAGAAGAAGCGGCTGACGACTGTGAAGAAGCAGGCGACGGATGCGGCGAAGTTGGGAGTGGCAGCGCCGTCGACTGATGTCTGCTTTGCGTACGTCGTGAGTGGGCTCTGGCCAGGCGAGATCTACCAGTTCGTCGCAGCTGCTGAGAATCGGTGCGGACTCGGAGCGTTCTCAGCGGTGAGCGACTACGTCAAGATGGACTCGACTGCGCCGGACCCGCCCGCTGCGCCGCTCATCACTGACGTCCAGAAGCGCCAAGTGGACATCGAGTGGGAGAAACCCAAGAGCAACGGCAGCGAGATCCTGCAGTACACGCTCGAGTGGGTTCAGGACGCGAGTGTCCTTCAGCTCGAAGCAGAGAGTGCGGCTGCTGAGGATGGTGCTGACGCTAGTGGAGGCGTTGGCGAGAGTGCGTCTACACCGCGGAGCAAGCTGTCGAGAGAGATCGTTCGCAGCTCGGTCGTTCTACTCACTCGATCGCTCGCTGGTACGCGCTACACGCTTCAGGGACTCGAGCCAGGCAAACCCTTGCGGGTGTGGCTCTCGGCATCGAATCTTATCGACAACAAGATCTGCACCTCCGAACTCTCGGCTGCAAGTGACGTCGCGATCACGCTGTGCGACGTTCCAGATACACCTGCTCGCCCCGAGCTGCTACATTCGACGCCCCAACCGAGTGGACATACCCTCGTGCTCGCGTTCACGCCACCCAAGTGCAACGGACTGGAAATCGAGAGCTACGACGTGCTACTATTCTGCGAGGAACAGCAGTTCGGGATCACAAATCGCCGAGTGTTCCGCGACTTCAATCTCCTCCCATCCGAGTGTAGCGGTCTCAGCAGCGCCACCAACGAGAACGAGCGGTGCACGTTTGCGATACGCAAGTTGCGCGGGAAGACGTTCTACGGCGTACAGCTCTGCGCGGTCAACGCACTCGGTGCAGGTATCATGAGCGAGTGCAGCGTGCTCGTCAACACGCAACCGGCAACTGTACCCGCTCGAATACTCGAACCGCCGGCGCTCATGAGTGATGTGGAGCCGACTCAAGCGAGTATCGGATGGCAAATGCCAGAGCACGACGGCGGTGCGCCGGTCGTCGCGTTCCATGTGCAGTACAGCATGCAACCGACCGCGACTGTGCTGACAAATGACATCGACGAGTACGCGTGTGACGAGCACAGTAGCAGCGGTGCCGCGCGCTACAAGGCGCTCTTCGACCACGAAGTGACTGTGTATCACGACCGCGAGCTGCTTATGACGTTCCTCAAACCCAAGATGACGTACCGGTTTCGCGTCGCGAGCTCGAACGCAGTCGGGAGATCTGCGTTCAGCAAGAAGAGCGCACCAGTGCATACTCCAAGCCTCGTGGAGTTCACAATCGCGCAGTACTTTGCCGACCGTCCGCTGATAGAGCACGAGAAGGCACGGTACATTCAGGTGCGACACCGAAGCGGTTGTGAGTGTACTGTATCTGTGTCGGTGTTCGGTGCAGAGGAGAACCTGACACCAAAGCATCTTCGTATTCGTGCTAACAGAGGCGCTATCGAGCGTGGAAGCGCGGCGTCGGGCAGAGGAAGCGCGACCTCGAAGCTGTACGGATCGCGCTGCAAGGCTGGCACATTCTATGACTCACCACCATCTTTCGACGATTTCTTTGATCTCGCGCGAAGTGCACAAGGATACACATTTTGTAGATTGAACTCATGATTCGAATCCTCCGAGCCAGCCTCATTCACATTTTCGAATTCAGTAGTCGACTGTATGTGTCTCTTCAGGCTCACTTCGCCGATTTCTCCACAACATGGAGCCGATGCTGGCGAGCGAGCGCCTGCGGGGCTCTGGCGCGGGCGGCGCGCCGCCGCTGCCGACGGCCGCCGCACGCCTCTCGCCGCCCAACATCCGCGCGCTGATCCTCGAGAAGGAGAAAGAGCTGCACGACATCAACGAATACCGGATCCGCACGCTCGAAGCGCTGCTACGCGACAAGGTTCAGCATCCTGTACACTTGGTTGTTGTATGTGCAATCTGAGCTCTGAAACCTGGAAAATCAGGAATCGGCAGCGAACGGATACAAGCAAAAGTTCGCCAAGCTGCAGGAAGACTTCAAGTACAACCTCAAGGTATGGATGGATCGGTGGATGTACATGCGAGACGATGTAATCGCCAGAGCTTTGGTCGGTGACGCGGCTGGTTGTCCGTGGCCCGGATCAGCTGATCGAAGGTCGGGACGAAGAACTGGCGCTGTACGACACCAACTTTGCGAGTCTCAAGAGCGCGCTGCGGGATCGGGATGCCGAGCTCAGCGAACTCAAGGTGCAGGTCGCGGACGCGCACGCGGAGCTCAAGGCGCAGCAGGTCCGAAACCGGGACCAGGACGCGTTCCTGCAGCAAAAGATGAAGGACGCGCGCGCGCAGATGGAGGGCGCGCGCTGGCAGTTCGACGACGAGCTACGCCGCTGCAAGGACGAAGCGGAGCAGATGAAGCGCAAGATGGACCGGAGGCTGCGCGAACAGGAGGAGGACCTCGAGGCGCAGCGCCGAGAGATCAGCGTCACGTTCGACGAGATGATGCGGCAGCGCGAGAGCGAGTTCAAGGTCGCGCTTGACCAGACGCTGGGCAAATGCCGCGACCTGGAGCTCAAGCTCAAAGCTGCGCAGCGTGAGAGCGACACGAACCGCGACCGCCTCGAGGCAACCAAGAGTAAGATGGACACCATGCAGCAGCTGCTGCAGGAGAACGAGAAGGAGCTGAAAGCCGCTGAGTGGCAGCTCACAGACGTGCGCTCCGCCAAGGACGCCAAGATCCACGAGCTCGAGGACGATGTCGCCAAGCTGCAGGAGGTCAAGCAGGCGCTCTTGGACGAGTACGAAGGGAAGATGGCCGAGCTGTTGCAGTCGCTGCACTCGGTCGAGAAGGCGTTCGGGCAGCAGAAGAAGCAGTACGAGGAGGAGCTACAGCAGCATGTCCGGCGCAAGGTGAGCTGTAGAGTTGGAGGTCTGGTGTCTTGCCGACGCTAACGCGTGGCGGTCTCAACGTCTGCTACCAGGATGAGGAGCTGCAGAACCACACGCTGCGCCTCGAGTCGAAGGTCGCGTCGCTGACGACCAAGTTGCGCGAGCATGAAGAGAAGTACGAGCAAGCGCAAGCAGAGCTCAAGCAGACGAAGTGGGACAGTGACGACAAGCTGCTCGAGAAGGACCGCGCGCTGGAGCACTTGCGCAGTGAGATGCAGGACCTCGAGGACCAACACCAAGCTGCCGTCGCCGAGCTCAAGCAGCAGCTCTGGAAGAGCGAGCGGGAGAGTCTCAACGTGCAAGAGAAGCTCAAGGACGCGGCCATACAACTCCAGATGCAGAAGGAGAAGGAGAAGGTGCATCGCCAGGAGCTCGTGGAGAGCACCGAGAAGCAGGAAGACCTCAAGCGCGAGATCGTGACGCTCAACTTGCGGTGGGAGAACAAGTGGCAAGAGCACGAGCAGGACATGAGCAACCGCAGCGAGCTCCGCATCCGAGAACTGCAGCAGGTGAAAGACCGGCTGATGACGGAGAAGCAGGCGACCGAGGAACGCCTCGTGCATGCGGAGAATGAGCTGCAGCGCCTGCGCACGGAAGTGTACGCGCTCAGGTCGAACGCGCGCATTGCCGAGTCGTTCGGAGCTCAGTACTACGACGGAACAACCACCGCCGCTCGCCAGCACGAAGCACTTGGCTCTAGAAGCAGTGGCGACGTCAGAAGTAGCGTCGGCCAAGAAGGAGCCGCAGCGTCTCCTCTGTGGAGCGAAGACAACGGCGAGCTGTCGCCTATCGCAGGCATATCGCCGCTGCTCTCAGAGACCCCAACCAAGCGCGGGAGCGGCGGCGATGGTGTGCACAGTGCAGCTCCCAGTGCCATGTCTGCAACCGGAGCGTCACTTGAGACGCTGCAGCTCGAGAACGCGAAGCTGCGAGGTCTGTGCCGCTGTGAGAGCGCTGAAGGCTGAGTTGAGACTCACTGCCGTCTGTGACGCGCTTGCTCTGCCTCAACAGACTTGATCCACGAGATGAAGGATGCGCTGGCGCAGCAGGCGCGAGATCTGGCGAGCGACGCGGGCGATCGAAGCAGCGGAGCGCTCGCAGCAGATTTGAGAGAGTCTCAGAAGCGGTGCGTGCTTCTCGAAGCGAAGCTCGTGCAGCTGGAAGCCGCCGTGGCGACTTCATCCGATCACCATGGCGACGCGAAGACCGTCGTCACCGCACTCAGCGAGGTCAGCGCACAGCTAGCGCTGTGCCAAGCCAAACTGGAGGACGCGAACGACACGATCGAGATCAAGAACAAGCGGATAGCTGATCTCGAAGGAGAGCTCGCTCAGCTCCACGCACAGGAGAGCAGCAGCTTGCAGACAGGGCTGGCGTCCGAGCGGGTGATCACAGATACACTTGTCGGAGATCTCAAGCGCAAGCTCGCGTCCGCGGAGACCGACATCCAGCGGCTCGTCCAGGAGCGCAGCCAGTTGATGGAGTTGAGCAACCAGCTTCGCGCGGATCTCCGGAAGCTTCGCGACGGCGGCGGGCAGCAGATCCTGAAGGCGAGCGAGTTCTCGGGCAAGAAGGACTACGAGAACCTCGTCGCGGAGCTCAGTCGGTCGCTCGAGGAGTCCCGACTGCACAACAAGACGCTGAAGAAGGAGCTCCGACGCATGGTGAAGCTGCAGGTGATGAGCGGTCAAGCTCCGGACGACGACGGCGCACAGGAGACTCGACGCAGGACCATGTCGGTCGCGAGCAGCACAGCCACGAACGACACAGCGACGGTGGTGGACGGCAGACGGAGGTCGAGTACACTGTCGATGATGCGAGCGCTCGAGGCGTCGAGTGGATCACCAGTCGTTCCGTCTTCCGCCTCACCCGAAGGACCAGCAGCTCGAGAGAACAGCAGGCAGCGATCGCTCAGTGGCGCCGAGTCTGAAGGAGACGCAGTCACTCGTGATGGTGGCGACTTTGACGCAGAGCTGCTGACGCTCGCACGCAGCAAGCGGCCGAGCGAAAGCGGCAGCCAAGCGCTTCCGGAGCGAAGGCGAGCGAGCACTCGGAGCTCTGTCTCCACCGCAGACACGCAACGCGGACGGACAGCGTCGGCATCGTCGCGGCCGAAGAGCATCCGCGAGGGCGACAACGAGGACGGCGAGGACGACGAGGAGGACGGCGACCTCAACGATGCTGCGAGGCGGAGACCGAGCGCAGAGTCCCAATCGACGACTCCCCGAGAGCAGAAGCGAGCGTCTTTGGGCGAGAGCAGCACCGGCGCGAAGAGCACGCTGAGCTCGCTCTTCCAGCGCGAGCGACTCGACTCGATCGCGTCGGACGCCGAGCGCAGCACGACTGCGCGCGTGTCGGACGCCAGAATGCGGCTGCAGCAGGATATCCTCTCCCCGGATGCTGTGTGTGTGTGCGTGCTCTCGTGTGCTTTCGTGTGCTGTTCGTCCTTTTGTCCTTGACTCCTGCTGCTACCTGCTGCCTGCTGCTGCTCTCTCCACCCAAGGAAATGCTCCTGCTCGCAGGCAAGAAGGCGGAGCGCAGCACGAGTCTCGCGAGCTTCTCGACCGTGGCGAGCGGCGCCACCGCAGGTGCGATCCGAAGCAGAGACCGCGAAACCCCGGGCCAGAAGAGCGCGATCAAGCGCCTCAAAGAGTTGCAGACGCGCCGCTCCGAGATGGTCGCCGAGCGCAAGAAGGTTCGCAACTACAGCGTCGCCACGTGACGACATGAGCGGAGTGTAGAGATATGAAAGCGAACGTACTATTCTGTTCCGCGCGTCTCGGCTTCGACTCGCCTCCTCTTCGTCTTCTTCTTCTCGTCCGCCACCAGTGGGCTCCCGACGAAGCAGCGACTGGACGCTGCCGATCGCTCATCTCCACTGGGATCTCTCGGCTCCTTTGATGCTGGCCGCCACCACTCGTTGCATTCTTCCTGCAGCCACGCGAGCGCACTACAGGAAGTAGTCGGGTGTGCGGCGCGTCACGTGCGGCTCGCCACGGCGCGGCGCGGGGTCAAACTGCAAACTGTCGACATCAAAGTCATTGGACACGCAGCACCAATTTGTCAGCACAGTCATCACCACCTCGTTCCAGCACCGCCAGCTCATCCCAGCACCAACAGCGCCGCGCGACGTACAATGTGTACTTCATTTGCTCGTCGACCTCCATGATCGCCGCCTCGTTGCCGCAGCGATAGCAGTAGTTGGGCGCGCTGAAGATCGTGACGACGTTGCAGTTGTGGGACCAGTTGTAGCCCTCCATGACGAGTTGGTGCGCGCGCGCGATGAGCGTGAGCCCGTTCGCGTGGTTGAACTGGTCCGAGATGTCCTGCCCGAACGTGTAGCCAGCGCCGCGCGGCGAGATGCCCCAGCCCGAGCGGTCGTCCGGGTCCGACCAGAGCAGGTCGCACATGGCGCCTTCGTGGGGCACCTCCTGGAGGCGGTCGAAGCCCCGGATGTAGTCGAGCGTGTCGATCGACGGGCTCAGCCCGCCGTGGAGCGAGAAGATCTGGTTCTCCACGACCGCCGTGAGCGGCAGGTAGTCGAACACGTCCGTGAAGTACTTCCACACGTTCGGCGAGCCGTACTTGCGCAGGCACTCGTCGTAGAAGCCGTAGACCTGCGTGATCTGGCGCGACTCGTGGTTGCCGCGCAGGATGAACACGCGGTCCTTGTAGCGCACTTTGAGGCACACGAGCAGCGTCACGGTCTCCACCTGTGCCATAAATGAAGTCAGCCTCCTCCTTTTTCCTCCCGTATCCTCCATATCTAACGCTCGCACACACCGAGTAGTAGCCCCGGTCGACGTAGTCGCCCATAAATAAGTAGTTGGTGTCCGGCGCATGGCCGCCGATCCGGAAAAGCTCCATGAGGTCGTGGAACTGGCCGTGCACGTCGCCGCAGACCGTCACGGGGCACCGCACGGGCTGCACGTTCGACTCCTTCACGAGCACCTCCTTCGCCTGCCGCCATCCACACATTAGCTGTCTTCGACCATGTTACTGCACAGATGGTTCGCATACGCCAAGCGCACCTTGTTGCAGAGCTGCATAACCTCATTCTCCGTGAGTGGGTTGCAGCCGTAGAGGCGCTCGCACCAGGCGTCCAACGTGTCGATCGAGAGGTCGAAGGGCGCGCTCATGCTTCAGGAAGATGCTCTTGTTCCTTCAGCGGGGTCCACCGGCGGCGCGAGCAGCAGCAGGAAGAAGCAGGAAGAGGACGGCGGGAGGAAGAGGAGGAGGGGGTGTGCGCAGACGCAGCAGCAGCTAGCTGAAGTAACAGACGCAGCAGCAGCGAGCGACGAGCGGCGAGCGGCGAGCAGCAGCTTCACAGCGGCACTTTTTGTTTCTATGCAAAATGGGGAGTCGCGTCTGCAGGTTTGTAAATCAAGGGAGTCATCTGGCAACTGATGACTTTGAAGCTGTCACATGCTTCTAAAACGAGGGTAAGATTAGATGTGGTCCACGCCAATTTGTTAAAGATCGAATTGGCGTGGACCACATGAAGAGATCGCAAAAAATGTCTATTGCCAGTGTATGGTCTATTGCCAGTGTCGAATGGCTCTGGTGATCGTGGATGACAGACTCTCAGTCCTCACACCTGCGGCTGGCCGCCTGGGAAGGGCGCCGCCGCGAGCTCGAGCAGCGCGTCCTCTATTCTCTTGGTGATGGCCTGGTAGAGCGCCTTCTCGCGCTCCTGCGTGCGCCAGGGCGCCGCACCCACCACGCGCTCCGACTCGAACGCGGCGAAGAGGTCGTCGAAGGAGAGCGGCGCACCCACGCGCGCAGAGATCACGTTCCCCGTCGTCGGCACCATGCTGATGAGCTGGTTGTTCGCGTTCTGCGGCATGATCTTCTCCATGTTGTAATGGTAGATCGGCACGACCACGGGCCGCACCGCCGAGCGCGCGATGAGCTTCCCGACTCCCCACTTGAGGCGACCCAGCTCCTCGCGCCGAGGCGACTCGCGTCCGCCGAGCACTGCGTCAAACAAGGAACAAGCCAGCAGTAGCATTAGTATCGTGACCGCCAAGAGCGGAGCATACACCGCAGAAGTGGAAGAAGTAAGACACGCACCTTCGTGCTGGCAGATCTTGCCCTCAGGGAAGATGTGGACCCACTCGCCGTCCTGTACCTTCTCGAAGATCGCCTCCAGCATCTGCACCAGCGTGGCGACACCACCCGTCAGCTCAATATGCATGCGCAGTACCAAACATGCAGCGCACCTCGTGGTCGACGCCGCCGCCCCGCAGCACCGGCAGCGTCTTGGAGCCGAAGAAGAGCGTGGCGATGATACGGCCTTTCATGTAGCTGTACTCCTGGCTGCAGAGGCTCCAGCGCCCGAGGCTCGGGAACACCGCGTACTTCCACGGCAGCAGTCTGATTGCCATTTCAACACACAAACACACATAACCATACACACCATGAGCGCCAACGCCTTCCTCATCCACTCACATCCACACATCAGCCCATCGACTCACGCGGCAAGCACACCAGGGTCGTCCACAGTCGCGCTGTGGTTGGACACCGTGATGAGCGGCGTGCCGCGCGGACGCTGCTCGACAGCGGCGCGCAGCACGTCGGCGCCCTCGGCGCGGAAGTCGTTCAGGTGGTGTAGGTACACGCGCGCGACGGTCGTGGCGGTCGCGAAAAGCGGCACGCGCCCGGCGTTGTGCAGCCACTCGGGGAAAACGGCGTCGCGGCGGCGCGAGAACGACCCGTCGCACGGGTCACCGTCCGGCGTGTCCACCGCCAGCGCCACGGCGCCGGCAACGACAGCGGCGCCGCCCGCCAGCGCCACGGGCCGGAGCGCACGGCGGAGCATTCGCTCGACTTGACGTGTGCTGGTCACCACTTCTTTGCGAATGATTGTGCTTGTCATCCGACTCGAGTGAAACCCACAATCGGACCGTGAAATAAATGAGGTAAACTGGTGATTGCACTCACTTATTTCACGCTGTAGCCACTTAGTCACACAGCGCTTCGCTTGGCGCTACATTCTTGCAGAGCGGCCGTCCAGCGACGTACAGCGTGCGCGAAATCTTCACACAAAACAACAGCGAACATCCACAGAGGAGACGTCGCGCAGAGCGCGCAAAGCGCCAGCGCCAGCGCCAGCAGGCGGAGTATTGGGAGCATTTCTTGACTTGAGCAAACTATAGTTTCCGCTCATAATGAAGGTATACCGGAATACAAGGACGCTTTCAGTGCTCAAATGTGGTATGGTGGTACGGCTGCACGTCCTTTCGTGACAAGTGACCAGAACAGAGCCTGACACAAGCCATGATTCGCAACCATTGAGAGAGGAAGCCCTTGGTCGTGCGAGCGCTTCCTCACTTCCTCGCTCGCATGAGCCCAGTGGTAGCAAGCCTTGCCTGAAAGTCTCCGTCTTCCAGCGCACCAGACAATTCCAGTCAAACACCATCCGCACGCACAGCCCGACTCAGTCGAGCAGCAGCAAGAAGCTCCTCTCTCCGGCCAACTTCTCGGCCGCGATCACCATGGACCGCGCCGACGGCGTGCGTCTCAACGGCCAGGGGCTGCGCGCTTCGATCCGCCGCGAGCGTGTAGTCGGCGGCTCGCTCATCGTGCCGCAAGTGCGAGCACTGGATCCAGAACCCTGAACGCATCGGAGAACCGCCTTCCGCTGCCGGAGATGCGCGTGGAGAGTGTGATCTGCAGATAGGTAGATAAATAGAGTGAGTCTCTAAGTTCGCTTTATGCGCGCTAAGTTCGCTTTTGTTGAAGTTGTCTCCAGCGAGCATGGACGAGGATGAGGTGGCGTCGCCTCGCCTCGATGCGGAGCCCGCGCCACCAAGTTCTCCGCTCGAAGCCGCCTCTGTGGAGCTCGTCGAGGGGCTCGTCTCTCTATGTGATGTGACGCAGAACCGCCTCTTCGATCGCCTCCAGCAGTTCATCGCGCGACTTGTGCGCTGCGAGCGAGCAACGCAACGCAGCATCCATGCGCGCAATGCTCTCAACGAGAAGCAGCGCGACGCGCACGAACGAGAAGTTGACGAGCTGGAGACGCAGGCCGCAAAGCTGCAGCAGCAGCTGCGTAGAGAGCGACACGAGCGAGCGGAAGAGAAGGAGTGGCTGGCGCAGCTATGGCCGGACGGGTTCGTGCTGCCGACGCTCTTGAAGCCGTTCGAAGCTTCGAATGAGCTCGCACTCGTCAAGGACGTGGCGGACAGCGAGCACTTGCAGGCGCAGGTGAACCGCCGCGTCGCGAGGGAGCGCGTGCGTCGGCAGATCGAGATCGCACAGCAGTGGAAGGCAGTGGTGTCGCCAGCCACCACGAACCCGGACACAGGAGACGTCACTCCGGAGAGCGTGTACTTCACGAACACCGTCACGGGTGAGAGCGTGTGGCAGGCGCCGCTCGCGATGGTGTTCGAGCCGCCTCCGCAGTGGGATCACCCGCGGATGGACTGGAAGGAGAACCACGGCATCGAACACTTCTACGACACTCAGGAGGCCGCGAAGAGCAGCAGTGGTGAGCATGCTGATAGTAGCGATGAAGACGTCAAGAGAGCTTCCGGCCCTACAGGAAGCACACGCACTGCTTCAAAGGCTCCTGCGAAGAGAAGGGATAGCGCAGCAAGTGACGGTGTCGGCGATGATCAGCAAGGTGACAACCGAACCGCTGAGGAGGATGACGGCGGCGACAGTAGCAGTGAGACCGAGGACAAGCCGCTTGACCCGATCGCTCTGAGAGAGCAGATGACGGTGGAGCTCGAGAAGCACAAGCAGCTGGAGAGCGAGCTCGCGAAGACCCAGGGGCGGCAGCGCTCACTCGCGCTACAGCTGCTCAACGCTAGTCGCGAGTGCTTTGAACACGAGAAGGAGGTGCTCGAGGTCGAGGACGAGGAGCTCAAGACAGAGGAGCGGAAGAAGCGGAGGGCGCTGCTGCAGGAACAAGCCGCAGCGAAAGCCAAGGCCGAGGCGCTCGAGAAGAAGAGCAGCACGAGCGTGCAGGCCAAGTTTGGGAAGGACTCGGTGGGGAAGAAGGACGTGGCGCTGACCAAGGACGACGAGGCGTTCGAGCAGGAGCTGGAGGTGTTCGTGCTGCAAGCGCGCGCAGACCGAGCGTACCTGGCGCTCCCCGTCTCTCTCGATCCACGCGTGAAGCTCCGCCACCAGCTCGACGAAGAGTACGTGCACATGAAGACGATGGAAGCGAGAGTGCTGGAGATCGAGCAGCTCGAGTTCGATCTGCTGGAGAAGAGCTCGCTGCGGCACGAAGAAGCCGAGGCGAAGAGTGAGAGTGTGGCGGAACTGTGTGAACAGGTGCGCGTTCGCCAGCCGGAGGTCGACCAGGACATCGCCGCGGTGCTCAAGACCATCGCGCGTCTCGAGATCCCGCTGCCTCCACCGCCCGAGTCGCGTCCCAGCGGAGACGAACTGGAACGAGCCAGCAGCCGCTTCGTCACGCTCGCGCCACTCGAAGATGACGGTGGCGATGACGAACGAGAGAGCGCGTCAGGCGACAAGAGTGACAACTCGGTATCTGCTGGCACTCGGAGCCACGAGCGCGCGTTGATGGCGGCGGAGGTTGAGAGTGAAGGGATGACGAAGGAGGAGGTCGAGGCGCTTCTGAAGGACGAGGCGGAGCTTCGGCTCTTCAAGAGCTTCGTGGACGCCGAACAGCACTGGCGCGACTGGGAGAAGGAGGAGGCGATGCGCGTCGCGGAGCTCGCTCGAGCGGTGGAGCGCAAGAGATCCTTGGAGCACGTCCAGCGCCAACTGGCGTCGGACCTCGCACTCTACGAGAGTGACGTGCCGTTCTTCGCGTCGGTGGCGCGGATGGAGAAGGAGGCCAACGCGCGCATGTGGCAGATCCAAGCCGACACCCAGATCGAGCGCGTCCGCTTCACGCTCGAGCGCGCAGCGCGAGGAGAAGCGGTCCTCCAGATGAACGACCGGCTCGAAGAGCTCAAAGCGCACGTCGAGGCGGCGCAGCGGCTGCCAATGCAGGCGCTCAATGTGCTCGAGCGCCTCGAGCTGGAAGAAGCGTCTCGCGTGCTGTGCGAGTCGCTCGAGATGCAAGTGCGAGAGCTGCAGGATCGGCACGCGAAGGAGCTCCAGGCGAAGGCGTTGCTCATGGAGCTCGAGACGCGGTTGTGCACGTACGCGCATCAGAAGCTGGCGGAAGAAGCGACACTGTTGAGCGAGAAGCAGGCGCTGTGGGAGCTCAACGTCGCCCTCGAGGACGCGATGCGAGCGGAGCGGAAGACGATCGAGCGGCTGCACCTGCTCCTGGAAGACCTCAAGCCTCTGCAGTCGCCGTCTGACGACGCTCCTGAAGCCACACAACGTCAAGAGCTGAAGCAAGAGCTGGAAGTGACGACCGCTGTGTTCGCCTCCAAGCACCAGCTCTTGCAGCACGCGCGTCAGTTCTTGCTCCTGTGCTACGACCGCGAGTCGCGGTGGCGAACGTTGGCGTCCGTCGCGCTGGTCAAAGACACCAGCTCCGACGAGTGGATGACGCGCATGCAGCGCGAGCGACACGAGGGCATGCTGGCGATCCTGCGAGAGCAGCACGACACTGAGGTGCTGGAGCTGAAGGCGGAGATCACGCTGCTGCACAAGGCGAAGGCAGAGCTCCTCACGCAGATCGACGAGCTCCACGCGAAGATCGACTGGATGCGATGCGCGTACCAGGAGAGCAGTGAGCACGTGCGGCTGCAGACAGAGAGCGTTGTACTGGTGCTGAATGAGGAGATCGAGAAGCACAGGGTAGTGCTACGAGACGAGCAGCAGCACGCGCAACGCGAGCGAGAGCGCTTGATCGGCGAGCACGATGGCGTTCGAGAGGATCTGGAGCGCCGCTTGCTCGAGCTGGAAGACGTCAACGAGCAGCAGCGGCACTGGCTGACTGCAGCGAGGCGTGAGCTGACCGCACAGCGGACTGCCAACGACGAGCTCCTGAAGGCGTACCAGTCGCTCGAGAAGCGCCGCGCGGCGGAGACGAACGACATGCGCTTCCGCATCGCGTCGCAGGTGCGGAAGATCAGCAACATCGAGATGTGGAACCTGTCGCTGAAGCTCAAGGCGAAGGAAGCGAGCGCCGAGCGCGTCCGGATGCAGCAGGAGAGGGAGCAGCTCGTTGCGCAGCACAAGCAGCAGCAGCTGCTGCTCCGCCATAAGAACTGGAGGCACCGCGTGACGGCGCAGGCGCTTCTCACGGACGTCGACCTGCTCTTCCGGTTCTTCGCCGACGGACTCGAGATCCTCTCCGGCGCCACTCGAGAGACCAACGCGCGGCTGCGAGCGAATGGCGCGATCGAAGTGCTGGCGCAGCTAGTGCAGCACTGTCATCAGGACCACATCAAGATGGTGTGCGCCAAAGCGCTCGGACTGCTCTCCTGGAACGCGAATGCTACGCCTCGCGCTCTCGGCTGGCAAGCGAAGCGCAAGTGGTTCAGCTGGGTCGCGACACAGTCCGACGCTGTCTTGGAGAAGCTCGCCCAGCAGAACACTTCGTTCGACGCCGTTGCGGACGAGACGAGCGTGGAGACGAACTGGTTCGTCGACCCGAGTGACGCTGTCGGCGCCGGAGAGAGCGACTGCGATGTCGTGTCTCGGGCGGGCAAGAAGCTCCAGTTCCTCAAGTCGTGGCACCAGTTCGACGAGCTCCGGTTCCCAGATGAGAACAGCAGCAACCAGGAGCGCATCGGCCTCTCGCCGAGCATCCTCAAGACGATTGTCGACCTCTGTCGTCCGCCGTCAGCCCCGGAAGATGCCGACGACCCGGCAGCTAAGCAGACGCGTCTCCAGATCCAGCGGAACGCGTTGCTCTCGCTCGCTCTCGTGGTCATGAACACGCGCAACACGGCGATCATCGGCCGCATGGACGGCTCCATCCCGCTGCTCGTCGAGCTCATGGCGCCCAAGGAGCCGCGCGAAGACGCGCAGGTGGTGCGCACTGCGATCCGCGCACTAAGCAACCTGGCGTTCGAGAACTCGTTCAACCAGCTCGCGATCGCAGCCCACGGCGGTGTCCCACACCTGCTCGCGTACTGCAGCGACTCGACGGACGTCGACCTCGTCCTCGTGGCCACGCAAGCACTTGCGCACCTCTCGCAGCAGGAGACGAGCGTGTGCGAAGCGATCTTCAGCGCGGACGGCGTGCCGCTACTCGCGCGGCTCTGCCACTCGCCTCGCATCTACGACACCGTCGAGCTGGACGTGTACGAGCAGATCCAGACGCACGCCGCGCAAGTCATCGCGAACATCGTGGTTGCGCTGGACAACGTTGACAACGAGAGCGGCCATCGCTCGCGGAGCGTCGCGACCGCGATCATGGAGGCAGACGCTGCCGAGGCGGCAGCAGCAGCAGCAGCAGGCAGAGACCGCGGCCGCGCGATCGGCGGCGTCACGAGCTTCGTGCTCATGTGCGCGTCCTGCACCCGCGACGTCGCGTACCACGCCACGCTGGTTCTCGGCAGCATCGCGCAGCACGACCCGATCCGCGCGGCAATTGGGGACGCCGGAGGCATCGACGCGCTCTTCCTGCTCGCAGACCGGCCGGGTGACGCCGAGATGGTGGTGCAGGCGACGTGGGCGCTTGCGAACCTCACGTGGAATCGCGATAACCAGTACCGCGTCGCGCGCTACCTCGACCGCCTCTTCTCGATCTGCACGTTCCCAGCAGCACAAGCGCAAGCACGAACGCCGACGGTGTCCACGAACCAGGAGCAAGAAGAGCGCAGCAGCAGCAGCTGTCCAGAGCTTGATGATGACGACACCCTCGTGCGCCAGATCCGAGAGCACGGGCTCTGCATCCTCGCGAACGCGCTCTTCTACAACGACGCGAACCGCCAGCTGGTCGCCTCGCAGCGCAAGTGGATGGAGCTCCTCCAGCGCAACTGCATCCACGGCCGGGACCTGACGCTCGAACACTCGGCGCGCGCGCTCTGCTCGCTCTCGTACAGTGATGCGATCGCCCTGGCGATGGGGACCAACTGCGCGCTCGACAGCAGCGGTAGCAGCAGTTGGACACTGCCCTTGAGCGGCTTGGAGGTGTTCATCCGCCTGTGCGGGTGCGCGGCGAACGTGCTCGTGCAGCGCAACGGGCTCTTCGGCGTCATCAACCTGTGTCTGCACGACGCCAACAAGACCCGGATGCTCGACGTGCCACACGGGATCGAGACGCTCGTCAACCTCAGCGGCCACGCGAGCAGCGACATCTGCAACCCAGCGCTTGAGGCGCTCGAGCTGCTCGCCGACGTGAGGCAGCTCAAGACCGCCGCCGGCGTCTCGTCGTCGTCCTCCTCGCTCGCCGCGACGGACATGAAGAAGCTTGTCACGCTGCTGAGCGAGGCGACGAGCCCGGCGATCGTCGCGATGGTCAGCGACGCGATCGCCGACGAAGTATGGAACAAGTCGAGCGCCAAGGTGAAGCTGCGCAACGAGCACGGGCTCGAGAAGCTGCTCGAGCTGTGCGTGACCCCTCTCGACGCCGTGCTCGGCGCCGGCCACGCGCTCCGAGCTGACCAGGAGCACACGCTGCTGCTTTCGTGTCTCTGGGCGCTGCGCAACGCCGTCATCGACAACGTACGCAACCAGGACCTCGTCGGTGCGCTTGGCGGCGTCGAGCAGCTCGTGACGCTCTACGACCGGCAGAAGCGGAGCGAAGACATCGTCGAGGCGATCCTCGCGACGCTCGTGGCCCTGGCGAGGCAGCATCCGCACAATAGCCAGCAGCTCGTGCACTTCGGTCTCGACATGCTCATCGCGCTCGCAGACGGCGGCAGCGCGCGCGACGAAGACGAGCGCGACCGAACGGTTCTGCCGCCGCTCGTTCCCAGCAAGAAGCAGTCGGACAGCAGCGACAGGACGCCGCATCACGAGCTCCAGAACGCAGCGCTTGCGAGAGACCTTCTGCACCTCGTCGCGCCGTACAACACACCGCCAGCTGCAGGAGCCTCCGCGTCATCATCATCCGACAAACTCTCCAAGCTGCGGAGGTTCCAGCAGCACCAACAGCAGCAGCAGCAGCAGCAGGGGTGAGCGAGAGGCGAGCAGGCAGGCCACGCACGGGAGGCGAACAATGCAAATCGATGGTGTCTTGATGCGGCGGCGGCGGCCTGTGATCTCCTCCTCGTTCGCCTAGCATCGGAGAGAGAGAGAGACGCGATCTGCTCCAACATCCGCACGCACCAGCCTAGTTGTGCATCGTCGCGAGGTACTCGAGGCACTCGTTCGTCTCCTGCTCCCGCCGCGTCTTGCTCCAGCCGTGCAGGTCGCCCATCATGCTCACAACGCGCGGCACGAGCTGCGCCGTCGCCGCGCTGTCGATGAACGCCAGGCGCATGCGGCGGCCAATCACGTCCGTGGCCTTCTCGGCGTACTCCTGGCGCACGGCGAAGACGACCTCGGCCTCGAGGTACGGGTACTTGGGGTGCAGGCGGCGCGGGTGGTCGCTCGGCTTGCGGTCGAGGAAGCCCTCGCGCTCGATCTCGGCGATCTGCAGCGCGCGCGTGCCGTAGTTGCGCATGAGGTGCTCCGAGATGTCCTTGTCGAGGTGGTAGCTCTCGCGCAGCGTGACCGTGATCGTGTCGAACTTCTTGTTGCAGACTTCACCGATGCGGTCCGCACCGATGATGCCAACGTCGCGCGTCTTGCACGGCGCCGCCTTGTGCTGCACCTCCGGCACGGCCGCCACGAGCGCGTCGATCGCGTCCTGCGCCATGCGGCGGTACGTCGTCCACTTGCCGCCGGCGATCGTCACGAGGTTCGAGTCCGAGACCTCGACGACGTGCTCGCGCGAGATCTTGGACGTCGTGCCGTCGTTGTGGCGCGGGTCCTTCACGAGCGGCCGGATGCCCGACCACGCCGACTTGACGTCCGCGCGCGTCACCTCCTGCGACAAGTACCGGTTCGCCTCGTCGATGATGAAGTCGACCTCCTGCTTGGTCGGCGACGGCAGCATCGTGATCTCCGACTCCGAGTCCGTCGTGCCCGCGAGCGTGCCGTTCTCCCACGGCAGGAAGAACAGCACGCGGCCGTCCGTGGTCTTGGGTACGATGAGCCCCATGCGGTTCGGCGAGAAGTGGTCCGGCAGCACCGTGTGCACGCCCGCCGCCGGCACGACGATCTTCTCCTTCGTCGGGTCGTCCATGAGGCGGATTCCGTCCGTGAACGGCCCCGTGGCGTTCACGACCGCGCTCGCGGTCACGTCCCACTCCTCGCCCGTGAGCGTGTCCTTGACGTGCGCGCCGCGCACCTTGCCGGCCGCGTCCTTGAGCAGGTGCT
Source organism: Globisporangium yorkense (assembly GCA_023333695.1). Classification (NCBI taxonomy): domain Eukaryota; phylum Oomycota; class Peronosporomycetes; order Pythiales; family Pythiaceae; genus Globisporangium; species Globisporangium yorkense. Next base: position 52,046 of record JAASFH010000018.1, read on the forward strand.
CGACCTTGACGTAGTTGCACACCGCGGCGCCGTTCTGCGACGCTGTGAGCGCGAGCGAGACGTTCATGCGCGTGTCGTTCATCTGCCCATCGTAGTACACGACTGCGCCCTTGAGCCCCTCCTTGCGCAGCATCGGGAACTGGAACATGGCCTCCTCGGCATTGATGTAGTAGCTGCTCGGCACGAAGCGCTTCGAGCCGGCGACGACGTCGTACATCTTGGCACCGGCCCACATGTACGGCACCTCCCACCAGTTGTAGATCGGGATCATGATCGGCAGCGGCCGGTTCATGTACGGCGCGGCGCTCAGGAAGAACGACCGCTCCTCGAGCGCCTCGAACACGAGCTTGAACGCCGCGTAGTCGAACTTCATGAACGCGGTCTCGAGGTACCGGATGCCACCGTGGATGAGCTTCGTCGAGCGTCCCGAGGTGCCCGCGGCGAAGTCCGCGGCGTCCACGACCGCCGTGTTGAGCCCGCGCGTGGCGGCATCGAGCGCGCAGCCGGAGCCCGTGGCGCCAGCGCCGATCACGAGCACGTCAAAGTGCTCCTTCTTGAGGCGCGCGAGCTGCGCGGCGCGCGGCGGCACCTCGTACGGCGTGATCACGGAGCCGTCCTGGCACGTGATGGGCGCCACGAGGCGCGCAGGCTTCTCCTTCGCGGCCACGATCGCGCCGCCCGAGAGCCCGGCAACACCCACGACGCCCGCGCCGAGGCCCAGAGCCACGCGCTTGGACGCGCGGCGGAACGCAAAGGTCGCCATGCTGCTGGTAGAGGAGAGCCTGGAGGAAGAGCTGCTGGTGCTGCTTGGTGGCGAGCGAGCGAATCGGCGAATGCGGCGAGTGTTTCGATATCACAAGAAAGTGATATCTAAACGTTTAGATATTCGATTCAGGTGTCGAAACACGGTGGGAATCGATGTCAGATGAAGGTCGACTGCGTGGGAAACGAGCTGCGATTGGTGGAAATGTGGGGTGGGGAAGCGCCTGACTCTGGAAGGCGAGCGAGCGACATGCCGATGATGGCGATGGTGGCCACATGGAGCTGCTGACTGCTTGCTGCTGCTGCTGCTGCTGTGAGCATGACAGGACACGGAGGAGGAAGCGATGGGTGTTTGCGAAGTGAGGGTCGATGCGCGCATTGCAAGTTGGTTCGGACGCCACCGATAGCGTAGTGTTCGGCATCTCCAAGCGAGAGGCTTGCAACTTCAAGAAGAGCTCAGCTGAGCTCATGGTGAGCAAACCCAGCACGCTCGAGAGAGACCTCACATACGATCACCTTTGCTCGCTCGTGAGCATGCGATCGCTTTGGCCGACGCGTGTCTTTTGAGCCACTTCTCGTGCTCTTCTCGCGGAGGATCGGGTGGACGGCGGCGCGCTTGCCGTGTCATGCACGCGACAACCTCCAAAGTTCAGAAATCCGCGCACGCTCCATGCACGTCGCGACTTCGCCAGCAGCTGTGCATGGTTCACATGACAAGAGGGTGCTGGAAGCAGCTCGCACGAGTATGAACCTCGAGATCCAGCAAATGTGTCGGTGCTTGGTAGCGAGACGTCGCCGCCGGTCCTCGTCACCGCCGACGCTTCCGATTCCAGCGCTCGACCACCGCTCGCTTGCTCGATGCCAGCGATGCCCAGCAACACAGCCCGCTCTCAAAGGATCCCCGACACACAAACAGTGGCAACAACCCGGCGGCGTCTGCGGTGTTCTCTCTCGCTCGGACTCCTCCTCCACCTGCTGCTGCTGCTGCTCTTCGCAACTCCGTTCGCGAGCGCGATATGTCCGTCGAAATGCAGCGGCCACGGAGTCTGCAACAGCGCCAATAAGTACGTTCTTGCTGAAGTCTCAGCTGTCCTGTTGCACTCCGTGCAAGCTCACGACCACTACTGCATGCACCATGCGCCGTCCAGCTGTGTCTGCTTTGACGGCTACACGGGCTTCGATTGCTACAAGCGCCAGTGTCCGCTTGGCGCGCCGTGGGCGGGCTTCGCTGCTGCGAACGACGACATCCGATCCACGCCGGTCGAGTGCTCTGGCCGCGGTCGGTGCAATCGAGACACCGGCCGCTGCGAGTGCGATCCGAGCTTCATGGGCCACGCGTGCAACCGCCTGCGCGTGGGCTGTACCGCGAACAACAACTGCAACGGCCACGGTCGCTGCGTGAGTATGAAGCAGGTCGCCGCGATGCGCAACGACTACAACCTCTTCTACTCGACCACGTACACGACGCCCTGGGACGCCGAACGCATCTTCGGCTGCGTGTGCGACTACGGATACACCGGCGTGGACTGCGCGATGCTGGTATGTCCGCACGGCGACGACCCGATCTCAACGGGTCAAGTCGACGAGATCCAGGCGCTCTCGTGCCGCTGTGCGAGCTGCGCGGGCACCTTCACGCTCAGCTTCCGAGGCGAGACCACGCGGCCTCTTAACGTGCAGACCGAGTCGGAGGCGACGCTCAAAGCCGCACTCGAGGATCTCCTGACGATCCGCTCGGTGACCGTGAGCTTCGACGGCGGCACCGCACTGTGCGACAGCGACGGCGTCTCGACGCGCATCACGTTCACGCACGAACATGGGGATGTCCCGGCGCTCGTGATCGCGTCGTCGGTCACCGGGTTTGCTGGCACCGACACGCTGACGCTGGAAACTGGTAGGGTCGGAGGTGTGCTCATGGAGGGCGTAGTGAGTGAGAGGCACCCTCCTCACCTCCCGCTCGTGGTGATCGCAGATGGCACAGCCGCGGCGTACGGGACTGGAGCAGCGACCGTCAAGGGAACCAAGGAGGTGCGTCTCAATGCATGAACCAGTTGTGATGGATGTCTGCTGAGATCGTCTGGGATGCTTGCAGTGGCTGCCCTGTTCGAGGCGAGGAACGTGTCAGTACGGCTTGTGCGTGTGCCACTCGGGTTTCGAATCGAGCAACGGTGAGTGCTTCGTCTCACTAGGAGCTGTGCTGGTGGAGTGGGACATCTGACCAACTCGTGGTGTTGATGTCTCGCTGCTCCAGGTCTCGGCGGTCAGGGGAACATCAACGACTGCGGCTACTACACCGGCGGAGGGCTGACGACATGTGTGGGAGGCGCTCGCTGCAACAACCGCGGGATGTGCTCTGGAGCCCCCAACTACGCCTGCCAGTGCGACGTCGGCTTCTCCGGTCCGAACTGCTTGGTCCGCGAGTGTCCAAAGGGCCGAGCGTGGTTCGAGGAGCCGCAAGAGAACGACGTCGCCCACCTCACGCCAGTGTCCTGCTCGAACGCGGTGTGTGTGCGATCAATGACGAGCCGACGTGTGATGCCCACTCACAACTGACAGACAACATGGTGTTTGCCGCTCAGGGGACGTGCAGCGGTGCTGGGGTGTGTATATGCGCCGAGGGGTTTGAAGGCGTCGCGTGCGACCGATGTACGGCGATCGAGTGCGCTTTGAGACATCGCTTGCACGAAGTGGCTCACACGAGTATTGCTGTCTGTCGCTGCGATCACTGCAGTGTCGTGTTCGAAGACCAGCAACGGCGTGTGTGACGGTCGAGGAGTGTGCAGGAGCACTCGAGAACTGGCAGCGCTGACACCGACCTCGAGCTTCGGCGCCGCAGGCTTCGTCTACGGCTCCGATCCGAACGCTGTCGCGACCTGGGACGCAGACATGACCCAGGGCTGCTACTGCGACAAAGTACACAGTCACCGGAGCACGAACGTGCGGTACACGGGCCACAACTGCGCCAAGAGTAGGTTCATCATGCGCTTCTGTCGCTACGTTCGCACCGAGAGTTGTTGATCAGATTAGGTTGTGATGCTGACGATCATTGCGCAGTTCCATGTCCGAGCGGCGATGATCCGTGGACGGCGAATCAAGTAGACGAAGTGCAGACCGTGAGCTGCGCAGCAGGCAGCGGGAGCTTCACGATTTCGTTCCGCGGAGAGACGACGCAGCGTATCCCGGCGTCGGCTACTGCTGCGCAAGTCGAGGCGGCGCTCGAGAGGCTGAGAACGTAAGTACGCTCGTTGTTGCTGGCATGCTGGACTGTCTGGACTGACAACCGTTGCGCATCCAGCATCACAAGCGTCAGTGTGGCGTTCTCAGCTGGTGTCGTGACTGCGTGTACCGTAGCAGGGAACAGTACGTCCTCGCAGTGTCGTGGTGATCTTCATCCAGCAGCATTGACTGTGGCCCGACGAGAGACTCATGGAGCATTCGTTGGCACATGCAGCAATAACGATCACGTTCCACTCGCCCTCAGGCGACCTCCCGCTGGTCACTATGGATGCTACGAGCCTGCTCTCGAGCGGGTCTGTGGCGACCAGCGTCGCGCAGTCGAGAGCAGGCTCGAAGGAGGATCTGGAGTGCAACAACCGCGGGCGATGCGGTGCGTTCGCATCCCCTCTCTCCCTCTCGTCAGCGAGCAGACACTGACAAGGATCCTGGCGTGCTCTTGCTTGCACAATGCTGTCTCACGATGGCTGTACGTGCCAGACGAAGACTCGGGTGAGTGCATCTGCGCGCTGAACCACGCGAGCAGCGACGCGCTCGGCGGCTACGGCACGTTGAACGACTGCGGCGCAGTCGACGAGTTCATGACCCACGGCCAGCTCTAGCAGCCCTTCCCAGGCAGCCAGCAGCAGCCAGGAGAATCCGTTCATCAGAGCCTATAGACACTGACGAACTTGTCGCTCGTCAACGAGACAAAGCTCAAGAGCTCCGAGAGCTCTCCACGGTACTCTCTGTTCAGTACTCGGCGGTTCATCTGAGCTCTGCAATTCATTTATTGCCTCCTCAATTCAATCTACGATTCAGCATCGAATCGCTGCCAGCATCACATTCGAATTTCGCGAGCCAATTCAATACACACCAGGAGCAGGTGACCAGCATCATGGGCAATGAAGCGAGTCGCGTCGACGGCGCGGGGCTCTCGCCCACGGCGCTCGGCCGCACGTCCAGCGGCCCCAAACTGCCGGCGACGCCGCTCTCAACGCCCGCGACCAGGCGCGCGCAGAGCTTCTCGGGGGTCAGTGGCGGCGCCGCCACGCCGCGCGCCAGCAGCACCAGCAGCACAAGCAGCAGCAGCTCATCTGCACCTGCGAATGCGGGCGTGGAGCGCACGATCCAGCGCATGGACCGCGCGATCCGCAAGCGCGTGCGCGGCGGCGTCACGTACAACATGCGCATCGCGGTGCGCGGCGCGCGCGGCACGGGCAAGACGTCGCTCTTCCAACGGCTCAAGGGCGAGCCGATCCCCGAGACGCACAACCCCACGCCGCAGCTGCAGAGCGCGACGATCAACTGGAGCTTCCGCGCTGGCTCCGAGGAGAGCGTCAAGTGCGAGGTGTGGGACGTTGTGGACCGCGGGTTCGACCCGCTCGCGCCGCTCGACGCAGCGGCTGCTACGGGTAGCGGAGCTGGTGCTGGAGTTGCTGGGGATGCGGGTGCTGGAGAAGGCGACGAGCGCGCGTCGAGCCCGTTCGAGCTCGGCGCACTGCAGAGCAACAGCAACTTCGCGTCCGTGCGCGCGTCGGCGGCGGTCGCGGCGTCGATCGCTGGCGCGAGCGGTACCACGGGCTCGCACACGGTCGCGACCGTGGACGCGACGACCGTGGACGTGTACCATGAGACCCACGGCGTGGTGTTCCTGCTTGACGTGACCAAGTGGGACACGCTCGAGTACGTACGGCAGCAGCTCGAGAAGGTGCCCGTGCACATCCCGACGCTCGTGCTGGGCAACTTCCGCGACTGCGGCAACCAGCGCAAGATCTTCAAGGAGGACATCCAGGACCTGCTCTACGGCAGCAGCGACCGCTCGCGGCAGCAGCAGCAGCAGCTGCGCCGCCCGCACGAGCTGCTCTACTTTGAGTGCTCGCTGCTCAACTGCTACGGGCTCAAGTCGCTGCACCAGTACTTCGGCATCCCGTTCCTGCAGCTCAAGCTTGCGACGATCCGCCAGCAGATGCGCATTGTCGAGGGCGAGTTCTCGCATCTGAAGCACGACCTGCAGGCCAAGATCTCGGAGCAGCGGTACTCGGACTACGTCGAGCACATCAAGGCGACAGGGTCGGACATCCGCACCGGCCGCAAGGCACCGGGCGGCCCTGCGCTCCGGCACTCGGACAGCACGATCGTCGTGAACGGCAGCTCGCGTCACGACAGCACGAATGGCGACGCCGGCGACCAGCGGCAGTTCGAGAGAGTGGCGCGGACGCACAGCAACGCGAGCACTGGCAGCGACATTGTCCTCCCAATGGAACGAACCAACGAGACGGAGGTATCGTCCGAGCCTCCAGCTGCTGTCTCTGCGCCAGCTCCAAACACGGTTGCCGGTTCTGGCGCTGCTGTCTCCAGCGCGGAACAGGAGCGCCAAGTCTCCGAGCCTGCCCAGAAAGATTTGGAGGATCTACCTGAGCGCACGAACAGCTTGGCCGACCAGATGACTGCGTCCCTCAAGTTCGAGCACTCTGCGAGTTCGTCGTCACTGAGGGAGGAGCCGCAGGTGCAGCCTCCGGTTCCAGTTCTGGCGCCGGTGACAGGCAAACAGGAGGCAGCCGGGAAAGCGAGCAAGGCTCCATCAAAGCCCACGCCGAGTGCAACAGCACAGGAGAATGAGGGCAAGCCCTCCGTCGCAGCCGCCGCAATCGACGAGCCCATGAACCTCGAAGACTTCCAGGTGCCGAAGCAGAAGAACAACGACTTGGACAGCTTCTACTCGGACGACGACAGCGACGCGAGTGGCGAGAGCGACGAGGACGTGATCATCCCGCCATTGGCTGCGCTGATGGCGAAGAAGCACAGCCACAAGCAGCAGTTCATCTACTCGGACTCGTCCGATTCAGACGACGACAAGAGCTCTCGACGAGCTCTGAAGACGAAGCACTCGCCGCGCCGTGGACGAGGAGTGGTTGCAAAAGCGAGCAAGAATGCGCCAGCGCCAGCGGATGCTTCGTCAGCGCGTCCATCGCCTTCGACTGAGAGCACCACCACGCAAGAGAGCGAAGCTGTGAATGCAACTGAGCCGACAGCAGGTACGGACACCACTGGACCAGTTCATGCACCGCAGCAGCAGCATCAGCCGTCAGTGTCGCCAAATCCACCTCTGCCTCCCAGCACCGCCCCGCCTGCGTCGCCAACCACGAGACCAACTTCACCTGGCGCGCGGACTTCTCGCAGTCCGAGTCCCCGACAGAAGCTTGAGGTGAGTCGCTCGCACAGTCCAAGGATGACTGCTTCGCAGCAGCAGCAGCAGCCACAGCCTGATGCGGCGAGCGTCGAAGGGAACGAGCAAGTCGAGCAGGAGCCGGAGAGTTGCGATGGCAGTGCGGAGGCACTCGCAGACACCACCGTCGTGTCTGATGCGGCGGTTGCCACGAGCAAACCGGAGAGTCCTGTCGGACACACCTCTCCTCGCCATCGACTGCAACCGATCAAGAACTCCCCTGCCGCGTCACCTCGAGGCGCAGAAGCAGTAGTAGGCGTCTCTCTCGCTGATGACGCGCTGGATGCTGACGATCTCGAGGAAGCGCAGCTCGAAGATCGCGAGAAGGAGAGCGAGAGCAATGCAGTAGCGAGTGCGAACGCCCCCACGCCGCTTTCATCCGTAGATGCAACGAGTGCCGAGCTGGACGACACAGAGGGCGACGAGCAGGTGGCGAACTCTGACGACATCGACAAGTTCTTCTCGGACGACGAGGATGAAGACGATGAAGGGCCGTCGTCTGCCGTGCTGGAGACAGCGGAGAGTGTCGAGAGTCAGCCTGTAGCTGCAGCAAGCGGCCACGTCACTCAGCCGATTTCGAAACGAGCCGAGATGCTGGTGAGCGACGACGAAGAGGAGGACGAAGACTCAAATGTGGAGCTAGCAGGTCAGAACAGGAACGGTGCACCGAATGGAAGCGTCCAGGCGAGCAGCGGCCAACGCGGGAGCGAGCACAGCTTCGTTCCAGGTGTGGACGAGTCGAAGGTCGCGGACAGCTTCTTCTCGGATGACGAAGACGAAGACGCTTTGCCGCCGCCACGACTCGCGGCAGCGTCGGCACCGTCATCAAAGAGCGCGCACCAGCCAAAGCAGCGTCCAGGCATGGTTATGAGCGACGACGACAGCGATGCGAGCAGTGAGGAACCGGCGATGGCACCACTGCGACCAACTCTGTCGGTGTCGCAGCCTCGAGCCGTGGTTCAGTCTTCGACGCGCTCGTCGTTGAGCTCCCGCCCCGCTCCCGACTCCCCGCGAAACGAGCTCGATGCGTTCTTCAGCGAGAGCGACAGCGCGTCCGAAGCAGGCTCGCGAGTCATGTTCCCAGCGCCTCCTGCAGGCGGCAAGTCCGCGTTGAGAGCGCCGATGCGGCACATGGTGGCAGGAAGCGACGACGAGGACGACGACGAGGACGACGGTCGCGGGGGAAGCAAAGCGGCAGACCGCTTCGCGAACTACGACGCGAAGCTCGTGCGGAAGAGCAAAGCGGAGCGGAGACAGGAGCGCGAGGAGATCCGCCGCATGACGTCGTCGCTGAGCAGCTCGAGACATCTCGACGCTGCCACGACGCCAGTCGCCACCACGGTCGCGGGCACGGCGAGCGCGGACGTGCTCGCTGCGATCCGAGCCGCGCAAGAAGAGGCGCTGCGCATGCTGCCGCCTGCGTCCGATCCCAGCAGCGACGGCGGCGAAGAGAAGAAGCGGAAGAAGAAGCACACATCGTCGAGAGTCAAGAGCTCCCAGAGCAGCACGCATCATCACCAGCAGAGCGACGACGCGGTCGACACCTCGGCGACCAGCAAACGGAGAAGCAGCAAGTCGTCGTCGTCGTCGTCTTCGAGATCGTCGAGACGACGCGAGACGTAAGCACGTGTGTGCTCGACGGTGTTGCGCATACAGTGGTTAGTTCGTTCCCCGATCACGTTCCTACTACAGTACATACGGCTCTGCGCGAAGCGGACACTCACGCTCTCTTGCTAGTGCTGCAGCAGCGCTCTCTGCGCCGCCGCCATGCGCGTCGCCACCGCTTCCTGGGCGGCCACGAGTGCGCCCGCGACCGCCAGGAACGCGTCGCCGCTAGTGGCGCGCTCTTCCCAGAACGCGCAGTAGGACGCCGCGTTGCTGTGCTCGTCCGAGCTCACGATGTCTGGGAGGTCGTCTAGCCCGGCGCTGAGACACAGCGCCACGGCGACGAGCGTGCCGAGCCGCAGCGACGCCACGAAGTCCGCTGAGCGGTGGTAGAAGCAGAGCGTCGAGACGCCCCAGCACGCGAGCTCGACGCCCGAGCGCACCGGGTGCTCGCGCCAGTTGGCCGCGATCTGCGTGAAGCGCGACTGCAGCGTGAGCCCCACGCGGCGCGTCGGCAGCCAGAGGCAGAAGAACTCGGCGGTGACGACGAACGCGGCGCCCGCCGCCGCCGCTAGCAGCGCGAAGTGCTTGACGTCGTGAAAGTTGGCCCAGAGCGCGCGGAGGCCCGCGACGCCGAGGGACCCGAACACGAGCGTCTTGAGGAGCGCGAGCTCGCGGCCGTCGGTCGGCGCCTTGCCCGTCGCCGGCACGTCGAAGCCGACCCGCTCGAGCAGCTCGCGGCCGCCGTGCTGGTTGCGGATCGCGCGCGCGACGCCGCGCAGCGCGAGCAGCACGACCTCGTCGCAAACCGACATGAGCGCGCCGGCGAACGTGCCGACCTCGAGCGCGAAGAGCCAGTCGTCGCGGTAGATGGACGCCGCGGCGAGCGTCACGCTGGCCCACACAGCCACCTCGAGGAACGACTGCAGCGTCTTCGTGCGCCAGTTGAAGCGCACGTCCGTGGTGAAGCGGCGCACGAGCGCGGCGGCGACCAGCGGTCCCACGCGCACGAGGGAGCTGCCGCAGAACGCGAGCAGCGCCTCGGACGCGCGGTCGCCCGCTGGCGGCATGTGGCGCGCCGCGAACGCGCTGCCTTCGAGGATCTTGCGCGTGCTCGCGCCGCTCGGCGCCAGCACCTCGTATTCGCTGTCGGCGTCCGAGTCGCTGGTGTCCGCGTCGCTGAGCGGCGGCTCAAGGTAGACGGCGGGGAGGTGCGGCTGCCGCAGGCGCCAGTAGCCCACGGTAGCGTCGTCCTCGTCGTCGTAGCCGTGCATGGTGATGCTCGCAGAAGAGAAGGAGTCAGGCAGTGAAGAAAGCGAGGTGTGTGCGCTTCTGGGTAAATTGGAGAGTGAGCGACCTTTTGAGAGAACAGTTCACAGCCTAACCGCAAACCAACAGCCAATAGGAGCATTGCGCTAAAGATTGCGCCGTTTCAGGATTCCTGTCGCATACGAATGTTGCAGACTGTACTTGCACAGGATGCTACTCAAGAGCATCGCGAGTTCCTGCACCTCACACACTGAACCTCCTTCGTGCCAGCACTGGCACCTACGCGCCGCAACACACTTGAACTTCCGGCAAAGACTGCAACTATTGCATGATTGATCTATCACACACGCGGAATTATCCGCATGGAAAGCTGGACTGGTTTGTCCTCATCTGAACACATCGCATATTAATCTGTCTGCTGCTGTAAGCAATTTTGGAGGTCTCGGCTCACACAGTCAAGGCGCAATCGGCCTCTGATCGATGTCGCGCAAGAAATCGTCGCCTCGAGACTTCGAGTTGCTGGGTGACGGCCGGCCTTCGCAAAATGCGATGCGAAGGCATTGGAATTGCGATCACGGCTGACGATGGGTCTACTGCACGTCTGCGACCTGCTCCTCTTGACAAGGGCCACAATGCGCACTACTCGCGCGTCTCCGGTATCCGTCCGGTCAATGTTGTCGTTCGCCAGGCGGTGCGAACAGCTTCAGACTCTGCAACGCGCAATAACACACACATCGACCATCCCCAAAGTGAACAATGCAGGAGTAACGCACGTCTTTTCAGCTCTATCATGTTCATTCGTCTGTGCGAGCGCCTCGTCCTCCATGTCGTAGTCGTAACGCTCGGCGGCGCGACGCGCGAGCTCCGCGTCGAGGCCGTAGCCGCCGCCGCGCGTCTGCACGGGTGGACGCGACATCCGATCGCTACCACGAGATAAGAGAAGCGAGAGCG
>JAASFH010000180.1:0-29710 GCA_023333695.1 Globisporangium yorkense
AAACTCGGGGTAATCAGCGATCCAAATGGCTCAAAGCGGCCTTTTTACGAAGCAAAGACCTCGTTGCGCGCATAGCCGGGCCTTTCTCGTGCGCACTGTAGGTGGCAGTAATTCTGTGTGTGATTCGCTCTCTCTCTTTTCGAGTGCTCTCACGTCGCAGACTTGCTTCAACCTGCGGAGATGTGTCACTTTGACTCACGCTTTGTATGACGTGTGAAGAGCTCCTCGAAGCGAGGGGAGGAGAAGAAGAGAGAGGAGGAGGAGAGAGCGAGGCCACTTCCCAATCAACTGCCTTCGGTCCACTCCCCCACCACCACCACCACCGTTCACTCGCTCTCGCATGCTGGCGCAGGACGGTGCAGGCAGCGGCGGCGGCGGCAACAGCAATGGCAGCGCCAACACCTCGCACGCAGGGCCGTTCGACTCCCGCTGGCTGCATCCACCACCGCCCTACGACCACCAGCAGCTCGCGTACCCCACGTCGTCACGCAGTACCAGCAGCAGCATGTGGCAGCCGCCTCCACACCACCACCACCTCCAGCACCAGCAGCACCAACAGGTCGAGATGACGACGACCACCAGCAGTAACAGCAGCAGCTCTGCCTGGGCGGACGTGATCGGCGCCGCCTCCAGCGCTGCTGCGGCACCAGCGTCAGAGACCGCGACGGCGGCGGCGACTGGCAAGAAGAGCGCCAAGAAGGCCGCCAAGAAGGACGTGTTCATCTGCTCCGAGGTACACTGCGGCAAGCAGTTCCCGCGGTCGTTCGCGCTGCGGCGCCACCAGCGCATCCACACGGGCAACAAGCCGTACGCGTGCGACGAGCTCGGCTGCACGCAGCGCTTCAACACGTCGGGCAACCTCAGCCGCCACAAGCGCATCCACAGCGGCGAGCGACCCTACCCGTGCATCTTCGCCACGTGCGGCAAGAAGTTCAACACGAGCACCAAACTCAAGCGCCACATGCGCATCCACTTCCCCGAGGGCCAGAACCTCTTCCGCTGCATCGGCGTCAACTGCTCCTGGAGCTGCGACAACTACAAGGAGTTCGCGCAGCACCAGAAGGTGCACCACGGCATCATCGTCGGTGCCGGCCAGCAGCACCTGAGCCAGAGCCAAGGGCAGAGTCAGCAGCAGCACCACCACCACCACCACCAGGGGGCAGCGGCAGTGGCCGCGCCGCTGCTCCAGGAGAACGACCCGAGCCTGCGCAACAGCGCGCTCAAGAACGACGCCGACTTCTTCCTGCATCACACTGACCACCACAGCCGGCCGGAGTTCGATAACCTCGCGCACCACCACGCGCAGCAGCAGCAGCACTCCAGCAGCAGCAGCAGCAGTAGCAGCTACCTGTTCAACTCGTTCGGCGACAAGAGCAAGCAAGCCCCGGTCGGTCCGCGCAAGATTGTGAACCAGTTCTTCGGCAGCGACACGAGCTTGCCGGTGCTCTCGAAGGAGCCGAAGAAGGCGCCGGACGGAGGCGACCACGGGTACGCGGACTCGCGGCGCGGCAAGTCGGCGATCGCTGGCCACTCGGCGTTCCCGCTGAGCGACCACGACGCCGGTCTGCCGCAGTACCACCACTCGCGCTCGAGCAGCTACGAGACGAGTTCGTTCGCGCTTGGCTCGGAGGGCACCTACCCGCGCTCGAACTCGTTCGGGAACCACTTTGCGCACCTGCGGTCGGGGAACTCGTCGGACAGCAACGATGAGTACGAGCAGCATCCGTCGTCTCAGCAGCAGCAGCTTCATCACCACCAGCACCAGCAGCAGCATCACAGCAGTGGCGGCATCGGCGTCGGTCATCATCACCACCCGCCGCCGCACCACGTGCTGCGTCCTCCGCAGAGCGACGACAGCATGAAGTTCGGCGGGTTCACGGTGCCGCCACCGATGAACCCGGCGGCGCCAGAGTTCACGGGCGAGGAGCTGAGCGTCGTGCTGGAGCTCATGAAAGACTCGTACTGCTGACCGAGCGAAGATGAAGAAGAGAGAGACTCGCGGGCGGTTCTCCCCGCCTTCGCTTTTGATATAAAGCGACCCAGGTCGCTGCAGAGAAGGCGGGGAACGGCGCGCGAGTGATGTGAGTGGATGTGTGACGTGAGTAGAACCGAGCATGAGAGCAGTAGCAGCAGAGGTAGGTAGGTAGTCATCGCCCGTATTTATCAGAGTGAAGGGAAACGAGCTGACACGAGGTCTCAACTGCCACATCAGACTAACGGGCACGTGCACGCTCACATGGTGGAGCACTCGGACAGATCGCCTCTCTCTCGTTCCTGCACAGCCACAACGGGGACTTCCTTTGCGGCGCGGCTGATTCGACTCGTGGGCAGAGCAGCAAGTGTCGGCTTGGGCGTCGACGACATGGCCGAAGAGGCAATGGGAAGCGGCGACGCGCGTCTGCGATCGCCGCGCGACGAGGACCAAGACGACGGCGTCGAAGTCCTTCAAGATTTCATCCCCTGCGAGCCCGAAAGCAGCGCGGCCAATGCGGACGACGAGGGAACTTCGTCGAGCAAGGCAGCGAGCGCTGATAACTCGTCCGAGACACCGAACTCTTCCACAGTCGCGTCCAGCGAGGTTGATAGCGATTCTGCGGAGACAAATCCGCTCGCTACGTTGGAGCAGCTCCGTGACGACGTGGAAAGCGAGGTGCGTGTGGCCGCAGGCTTGGTCCTTTCAATCACTGTCGAGGAAGAGATCGTCGTCGAGGAGCAGGTGTTGGAGGTCGATCGTGCCGATCTCCAGAGTCACGCTGGCGGTGACCGAGACGACGTTCAAAGCGCGGACGGCGAGCCGGAGAGCGTGGAAGAACGCCAGGCGCTGTCGACGCCGCATTCTCCTTGGTCGCCGCCGTCGAGTGCTTCGAACGAGTCTCCGACAGATTTCTCGTTTGAGACGGGAACGCCGCCATCGGAACCCGACACTGTGGGCGAAGGCCCTGTGGACTCCGAGATGCTTGGCGTTGCAGAGAGGAGTGGGAGTGCTCGCGGCGCAGTCCAAACCTCACCGCAAGCGGCTGGTAATGATGTTGAGCAACTGCGAGCTTCTGGTAGCGCTGCTGACGGTGATGAGAGTGGAAAGATGCAGGCGCCACCAGCTGTGGACAACGCGACCGAAGCGAAGAAGATCAGCGTGTGTGAACACTGTGGACGCGAGTTTGAGGATGAACTTAGCGAAATGGCGACGCACGAGAGCGAGTGCGAGGCGCTCAAAGTGAAGAAGGCGCTGCAGGAGAGCCAAGCGAGTTCTGGATCGGACACCCACGACAACGTTTCGGCTCCAGCTTCCAACGATGACGCGGAACCACCAGCCGAGTTGGACGATAGTGCGATTCCTACGACCGAGCCGAGCGATAGCAAGCCTCTAGGTCAGATCGAGGTCGACGACCACACGAACGAAGACACTGTGATGCATGACAAGTCGGTCTCGGACACTCCAGGAGGTGACACCGTCGATGATGACGAGGACGACGACTCGAAGCCTCCTGTTGCATCGATCGTCGACAAGGAACAAGGAGCGCAAGAGCAGCAGCCCCAGCAGCCAACCGGCGTGGAGAGAGATGATGGCGCACGCACCAGCGACAACGATGGCTATCGAGTGCTTCGCGATGCAGGCGGTTCGAAGATCGCCAAAGTCGAGTGTCTGCACTGCGGCAAGATCCTCGGTTATCGTAAGGGCAACGTGCGCCGTCACGTCAGTAGCTGTCCGAGCAACCCGATCAACAGCACGAGCAACGTGCTCCACAACAATACAAGCGACCCCATCGTCCCTGCCGACAAAGAGCCGAGCACTCCACCAGCGTCGCCGCCACCAACCTTGAAGAAGGCACCGAAGCGCAAGTACGTCTTGACGGAGGCGGATCTGGCGGATGCACCGGAGCAATCGGTGGCTGATCTGACGCTGCGCAAGGGGAAAGCGCCGGAAGGGGACCTGCAGCTCGCCATCTCGCTCCAGACGCCTCGCCGCTCGAAACGTATCAAGCGTGACCCGAGCCAGTCCCCGAAGCGGACGACTGATACACGCGCTCCCCCGACCAGTCCGTCACTCTCAAACCCAGTGGTGTCAACAGCTGACGGCGACTCCGATGTCGATGCTGATCACACCATGGACGTGGACGACGACGACGACGACACTTCTGCTGTGAACCCGGCAGTCGCCATGAAGCTCCGCGACGATGAATCGACCGACTCGGAGACCCTGCAGGCTGTCGTGTTTCGCTGTATGGGTGTGGATGATCTCCGGCGGATGGACCATGCTGCTGCTGTTGCATGGCTGTTCGGGTCGAGCGAGAACGCTGCGAAGATGAAGCTGCGCTACCGCGACTCGGTACTCGCCGTTCACGGCTTGTATGCGCGCTTCCATCCTTTCATCCTTGAGTCTCTGGGGGATCTCGAGACGAGGAAGCTGGTGGAGGCGACGCCGCTGAGTACGACGTTCACGCTCTTCGTCGACTCTGCGAGTCGCTCGAGCACTGATCATCGTGCTGCATCTGTCAGCATCACGTCGAAGCACGACGCGCTCGCGCTGTACGATCTCGGGTTCTCGCTGACCCTGCCTGCTCCGGCGGTGATCGCTGACTTGATCATCCCTCTGCTGGCTCGTGATCTCCAGGTGAGCGCGCTGGTCAACACAGCCGCCCACGAAGCCAAGATCGTGTGCTGCCAAGCAGGATCCGCGTTCTCGTGGCAGTTCTACCGCGACGACTGCTTCGTTGTGAATCTGAAGGGAAATGCGCGATGGAAGACGAAGCGAGGGCTGGTACGCTTCCCTGTCCAAGACTATCGTCCGCGCTTGTCAGCACCAACATCGCTCGCTCACCAGCTCGAAGAAGAGGCGCACGCAAAAGTCCACTGCATGAGCGCTGGGATGAAGAGCCCGTCGTTCTTGCTCCCTCCGACAGAAGACTATCACATGGCAGACAGTGACGGCGACGACGCTGCCTCTGCGGTATGCGAGGCAACGCTCGCGCCTGGCTCCGTGATGTACGTGCCTGGAGGCACGTGGTTCGTAGCCGAAGTAGTGGAAGACGCGGCGTGGCTGGAGATCCGCCTTGCCAGTATGAGCCCAACTGAGCTCGTCATCGACGCGCTCCGACAGCTCTGCTCGACGGACGAGCAGTGGCGCCAACCCTTGCTGCAGTCGCAAGACGCCAAGGCGACACGCGCGGCGCTCGGACGTTTGCTGAAGAACTTGGGGGCAAAGATCGCGTCGCTGAGTCCGTTCGACTTGTTACCGGAAGAGGTCTTGCTGCTCGATAACGACGCAGCACCCGCCAGCTCGTCAGGCACGGACATCGTCGAAGCAGCAGACGCGGATGTCACGATCGACCTCAGCCGGCACCGGTTCCGAGGCGGCAAGCACATCAAGATCTTCAAGACGATGGGGTTCCGAGAGAACCACCTAGCGTTCTTGACGACTCTCCACGAGCTCCCGAGTGTCTTGGCGAGTCGCCAGCTCACGGCAGCAACAACAGCAGCAGCCGTGGTAGGGACGACACCAAGTAGAGACGATCACGTTGGAGCCTCGAAGAAGCGAGCGCTGAAGAAGAAGCCGAAGAAATCGGCTGCCCGAGCGACGCAGCAGCGGAAGCCGTTGGCAGAGAACGTCTACGTTCTCCACGTGAACTTCGGCAGCGCGAACTTCCACTCGAAGGTGCGCGTGCAGTTCCAGTGCGACGCGTTCCAGGCAGCGATCGTCGAGTGGATCCGCAAACAGGACGGCGCTCCTTTCCATGCCTCAGACGCTCTCAAGTTCGTCAAGAGCCAACACAAGCTCACGAAGCCGCACGACGAAGACGAAGGCACCAAGTACGTACTGCGGTTCCTGTGCACGGTCGGCTACATCACGCCCACGAAGGTGCCGTCCGAGTGAGTGGACGAGCCTGCGTGTTTCTTGTTAGGAGTGTCGCGAGTCGAGGTAGTAGCCCGCGTGAGCTATGTGCTTCAGCTGCTCTACGTGTCGAGTCTTCTGTTCATCATCACGAATACGTAGCTCTTCGTTTGGATCTGCGGTGGGAACTTGCGGAAGTCGACGCGCTCGAACGTGGCGAACTCGCCGACGAGGCTGAAGTCTGTGGCCAGTGTGCTCGGCGCCAGCGCTGTCAGCAGGTAGTCAAACTCGCGCAGCGCGTCGAGCGATGTCGCAGACTCGTCCTTCGAGTAGCTGCACTCTCATATCACTGAAGTCAGCTTCTCATCCGCACGATGAGCACTCGCAAAGTGCCACAAGCCGTACCTCCACATCGGGTAGAACTCTTCTCCGAACCGCGAGACGCCGGTCATCGCGGCCGGGACGTCGATGTGCACCGTCCTCGCCACGGCGCTCTCGTTGTGCGCGAACTGGTGCAGGAACTCGAACGCTTCTCCGCCTGGCAGTTGGTGGAGCGCGAGTCAGTTGATCGGAAGGACGCATGACTCCACCAGACACGAAGGCCATACGAACCCGGGTAGTTGACTCTCGACGCCATGAAGAAGAACGTCGCGCCGAGCGTGGTGACCAGCACGCAGCCGATAGCTCCGAGCAGCGGTAAGATGCTCTGAAGACAACGACAACAGTCAGCATCACAGCACTGCCGCTTCCTCCATCGTTGTACAGCTGGCTGCACGTACCTTGCTGCGAGCGCGGTACAACTTGGCAAAGCCCTGGTCAGAGTACAGAGCACCAAACAGAGCATGAGGATGTTAAGACCGTCAGCACGACAGCGTCGGAAGACTCGACGCACCAATGCCGCAGCCATGTTGAAGATCGGGATCGCGTTGAAGATGAAGCGCAACTCCTTGTGCGGCAGGAGCGAGAAGAGCGCGAGGTACGCGACGATCGGCCACACGAACGCCGCGACGCTGGCGTCAAGAAGCGGCGCCGTGCTGAGCGCTGCGCGCAGCTCCTTCCAGGACCGGCTCCGTGCCACCGCTGGCAGCAGAGAGCTGTGCGTACAGTGTTCACGTTGACTTTTAGCCCCTCGCGCGTCACAGGTCGTTCGTCGACTGCGTGAACGAGCGCGCACCTGACGCCGAACGGGATGAGCAGCGCCGTCGCGAGCAGCGCGCGGGGCAGCGCCGAGTAGAAGTACCAGAGCGGCGGCAGCACGCCCCACTCGTGGCTTTTGTTCTGCACCGTGTTGAACCAGAGCACCTCGCCCTCCGGCCACAGCCAGCGCTGCCTGCAGTGCACATGCTGTGAGCCTCAAGGGTCTCCACGCTTCTATCGAGCATACGCACCAGAAGTACGAGTCCACGAGCACCGTGAACGCCAGTGAGAGCGCGGACGCCGAGAGCCCCCAACCGATGATCGGGAGGAACGCCGCTGGCCGCGCGAGCAGCATCGAAAGCAGGATCGGCGCGAAGAGCACCGCCGTGTCGCCGCGGAACACGATCGTTGTGAACGACAGCAGGTACACCACGCGCTTCCAGCGGCCCTTGTATCGCCAGACAGCATCGCCGTCATTAGCAACGATAGAGAGGTCGTATCCCTCCATCCATTCCCAACGCACCTCGAGCCACGCCGCGTACGCGCAGAGCACGAGCACGAGCGCGAAGACATTCGGCAGTGTGCGGCCGGCGTAGAAGAGCAGGTGGAACTGACTCGCGCAGAGCAGCAGGAAGGCGCGCGCGGCGTCGCGGCCGAACACACGACCCACGCTGCGCGCGAAGAGCGCAAGCGCCGCTACGCTGGTCAGAGCCAGCATCCCGCGCACGAGGACCTGTAGCGCGATACGGCGCGCACCCATCAACCGCAGGACGAGCGCCGCTGGGCTCGTGAGCGCCGCCAGCACCAGCGCACCGATGAACGTGCGTGGCACGACGCCTGGGAACGCCACGTGGTCGAACTCTGCGACGCGCGCCGGGCCCAGAAGCAGCAGGTCGTGAGCGGCCTGCAGGTTGAAGCTCTCCTCCACCTTGGCGAACGGGCAGAGCACCACGTGCGCGAGCGCTGCGAGCGCCACGAGCGCCACGAGCGCCACGTCCACGATCGCAGGCATCAGATCAGAGTCTTGATTAGTGATGAAAGTAAGGATGTACGGTACTTGAACCCTTATTTTCATCACTAGCGCTATTTTGATCCGAAAGGATACAGTCATTCAGTCGGTTCGATCAAGGATGACGCTGCCGCCGCCGAGCGTGCTGCTGCCGCACGTGGACGAGCTGGTGATGGAGTACCTGCTCTTCCGGGGATTCACCAAGGTGCGCTCGTCTGAGTACTGCGCTCTACGTCTTTCTACAAGTGCAGCAACGTAATCCGCCCTTCGCACGAGCAGAGCTTCCAGGTCTTCACCGCCGAGCGCAAGCGCGACCGCGCCAAGGGCTTCGACGTCGAGCAGGTCATCGCGCAGCTGCTAGAGCTCGTGCAGACGTGCGTGCTTCTGCCGCGGGTTTCATAAGAGATCGAATGAGCAGTTGGCCTCACGATACGCTTACACACACGCAGCTACCAGGTCGACGCACTGCTCGAGACGTGGAAGTTCCTCGCCGCGCGCTTCTTCAACCACCTCGACGCGTCGTACGCCGAGGTGCGCAGCCAGTGGTACATATGAGTGCTCTTGACGCTGCTGAAGACGTTCTGACGCACGGATGCTCCCTGGTGATATCAGTCGATCCAGGCGCTCGAGACGTCACTGCTGCGGCTCTACGTCGTGAACGCGATCAAGACAGGCCACCGCGAGAAGGCGGTCGAGTTCTTCCAGAGCTTTATATCCTCCTCCACTCGCCCTGTTGCTTGATGTGTGGGTCGATGTCTGTGCGCTCGCTGCTTCCTTGACTGTAGCGACGTGATCACGCCAACAAGCTCAACGCCATGATCCCAGTGAACGAGGCGGAGGTGGGCGACTCGTGGTGTCGCTGGTTCATCCTGCCGTACATCCAGCAGCCCGAAAATGACGCGTACTTCCAGGTGCAGCTTGTGCGGTGCCAGAAGCAGATGGTAGACTGGTGCCGTGTTGATCTGATGGCAGTCGCTGTGTGCTCCGCCAGGTGTTCTTCTCGAAAGAGTGGCTCGAAGCGTTCCTGGCGTCGTTCCGCAACTTCCTCACGCTCGTCTTCCGCAACCTGGCGCTGCCCAAGCTGTTGGCGTTCCAGCTCACGCGGCTTGAGGAACCAGCTCTCAAGATGCGCCTCAAAGTCAGCCAGGCTGAGTGCACACGGTTGCGGTGCGTGATACGCTTGCAGCTCGTGGCTTCACGCTGGTATGACCCTTGTGCTCACGGACTTGCGCGCGCACACACAGACTGTTCAATGTGGAAGCAAGCACAAGGATCAAAAGATTGGAGGACGCCGGGCGGCAGCTGCACAAGATCCTGCGGCGCATGGTGCAGCACAGTTACTTTGAGCACTTTGCGCGTGGCGAAGCCAAGGTCGCAGGGAAAGGCGGAAGCAACAGCGCCTCGAGTTCTGTTGGGTTCACTCCGCAGCAGCTGCAAGAGCTGGGCGAGCTCTTCGGCATCCGTCGAAAGAACCGAATCGACGAAGACGGCATCGACGACGACGACCTCACGCCGCCAATCTACCGCGATGGACCATCTAAGTCATCTCGAGCAGCTCTCGGTGCTGACAACGAAGACGAGCGGAAGCGAGGCGATCAAGTGACTCCGGCGTCTTCATCGTCACAGCTCTCGTCGCCGAACGGCGGGAGCAGTAGCGACAGTACACCGTCGTCCTCCATATCACTCTCGCTGGTACGGACAATCGAGTCGGCAGCAGCATCGACGCCGGTGCCGAACATGCGTCTGGCACGACAGCAAGACCCATCGGCAGCGAACGTGTGCCGGATCTCTAACGACGGGAAGTTTGTCGTCTGTGCGACTCTTGCCGGCAAAGTGATCGCCATCCATTCCACTGCTGCTGCCGCACACTCGAGTAGTGCTGCGGTGTCGACGATTCGGCTGCTGTCGCCGCTCCGAACGCTCTCGTGGATCACATCGAGTCTGCAAAAGGAGCAGGTTCGTCGTCTGTACAGATGCGATGGTTCAATGTGAGAGAGGAGCACTGACAACCCACGCATGCTTGCGTGTTCAGGTAATTCTGTACGGACTTGCGGATGGGACACTGAACGCGTGGGGGATGACGCAGCAGAAAGTTGTGTCCCGACTGAAGTACGATGGAGGAAGCGCTCCGAGCCAGCTTATCGGTGCAACGTCAGTACCGATGTGCATCCTCGTCACCGAGATTACCAGGACACCAAAGGGCAGCAGCGATGGGACAGGAGATGATCATGATCGGCGCCATCGCGAGCCACGCCACCAGGTTCAGATCGTGGGTTCCGGCAACGCTTCGTCTGCGCTTGAACTGGTTCGGCTCACGGCGTGGCAATTCAGCCAAGAGATCTCGTGTGTCGCGTGTGATTCGACGCTGAGCGTCTTTGCGACTGGCTCGCGCAGCGGACATATCCAGATCTTTGACTCGAAGCTGCGGCATCCAGTGCTCCAGTGGCGTCAGTCGACACTGACTCGAGGAAGCAACAGCTCTGAGCGCGGCAACCTGGCGTATGCCGACGCTGCGATGGCGATCCAGGCGCTAGCGTTTTCTCCTGATGGAACCTCGATCCTGAGCATCTCCGCTCCCGATGATCGTCGAGTGGTCACCGAGTGGGCTTGTTCGGAAGAAGCGATAGCAAACGCGGGAGAAGTGGCAAGCACCGATAGCAGCGACGATGGGTTTCGAGACGCGGACACTTCGCGAGCACCACTCTCAGCGCCGCAAGTCATCTGCAACTATTCGCTTGAAGACAATGATATCGCGCTACCTGATGATGAGGAGAGCGAGGCTCCTCGATTCGAGCTCAAGTTCCATCCAAGTGGGCATCAATTCATCGTCGCCACGCACTGGAGATCGCGGCTTGTGGGCGTGCAAGTCTACAAGGTGATTTTGTGTGGTGTAATGTAGGCTGTCGTGAGCCAACTCTTGTGTCTGACGCAGTGTCTGTGTGTGCGTGTGTTGGTGTGTGTTAGCGAGGAGATCCGCGCCCGTTGAAAGTGGATCTCGACGGCAAGGCGATTGCAGACTTCGATTGGTGGCAAGGAGCGTCACCCCCTTTGTGTTGCACCTCAAGCAACGACGGGAGCCTCGCGCTGTGGAGGCTGAAGAATGCGTAGCAGACCGGCATAGAGACAAGCGTCGGTGTGTGCCAGCATACGGTGAGAACCGATCGCGGTTCGTTCTAGCTACGCTGTCCGTGTTCTGCTCGATCGATCAACGGATCAGTTTGGCGCTACTTCCGTCTGCACGTGCTGGACAGGCACGCTCTCGACAAACTTGCGCAGTCGGTCGCTCATGAAGTACTGGCCGCTCTCCCTGTTCAGCTGCTTGTCCTGGCAGAAGCAGAGCAGGATGGTGTCGATCGCCATCTCGTAGACCCCGAGGAAGGTCGATGCGACGAACCACGCGAGCAGCAGTGTGAGCAGGATCGGCGCCATGGGGGACGAGATCTCGTGCTTGCCGCCGATGCCGAACTCCTCGGGCTTGGCTTCGATGTACGCGAACATGACAATCGTGCAGCCGATGGCAATGGCGATCTTGCCGGCGCTGAGCAGCAGGAACGTGACCATCGAGACGGTGCCGACTTGCCCTATGTTGGTCAGAATTATCTTGAACGCGTCTTTCGCGGACGTGCAGAACCCGCGGCCGTTCATCGCCACCATGATGTATGCGTTCTTAGACAGGAACTTGAGGCATTTCTCGAGGCACCACATGCAGCACTGCACGATCTTCATCGCGACCTTGACGGCCATGTTGGACTTCTGGATCCCTTGCGTCTGGTGATCGACGTAGAGCAAGACTGCGCGGATGAATTGCACGATCGCGATGATCAACGAGCCGTACACGAGCGAGCCGAAGTGGTACCGGAAGCAGTTTTTGAACGAGTACAGGATCGGGAACCGCCCCATCTCGGTCGCTGTCTTCTCGCGGCTCCAGTAGTACCGGCATACCGCGCCTGCGATCGTGCACATGCTGATCGCGTTGATGAGCTGGTTGGTCCAGAGGAAGCCGAAGAAGTGATAGGCAAACAGGATCCGCATGGCGTTGTTCGCATCCACTTTGCTCAACATTGTCTCGGCGCTTGCTGTGAGCGACGATGAAGCTCCCAGCTTGTCGAGCGTGATGTCTGCTGTGCTGTAGATGAACGCCGCGATGATAGCCGAGTAGATGAAGAGCACGAGGATCATCACGAACGGCACAACTGGGAAGAGCACGAGCAGTGGCAGGCGCTGGATCGCGTGGGACGCCTCCTTGATGATCCCGACCGTGATACGAATCTTCTTCTGGAAGAAGCACACGAGCAGGAACGCGATGCCAGCGAGTGTGTAGAACACGTACGCCGCGACCATGTACACCTTCTTCTTGTCTTCGCTCGCGCGCAGGTTCTCGGGGATCGTGAGTCCGTTTTGAGACGCTGCAATGACCCCAGCGTCCTCGAGCGACGACGAGAGTTCCGCGATATCGGCGCTTGTGATAATCCCCGCTTTCGTGCTCAGCATAAGCGCGAAGAGTAGAAGCAGGAGAACGAACGCCCATAGCGTCAGCCACACGAAGCAGCCGGCGCAGTACTTCATCAGGAGCAGAAAGACAAACCCGAGTGCGAGAGCGAGCGCTCCGCCGATCGCGAGGATCATCGGCCACGTCTGGGAGATGTCCCCAATGCAGCGTCCGACCATGGACGCGACAGTCTGGAGCTTGTCGTAGATCGGGTTGTCCTGCGCAGGTCCCTTGGCGTCCATGATCGTGCGCACTTGCTTCACCTTACACTTGGCGTTCGGCCGCTTCACGCCTCCGACAGTGTCGTAGTACTCGGGCGAGTCGGCTGGGAAGATGCACGTCTCGACTGCCATCGATGTCGCTTCCGTCATCTGGATACACCGGTAGAACACGTGTTGGCTCTTCATCGCGACGAACCAGCACCCGCGTGTGCCCAGTAGCTTCTTCGCTTCGTTCTCGCGAGCCTTCTCGCGGTCGGCATCCGTCTTCAACGAAGCATCGGCCATGATTTTCGCTTCGAGCTCGTAGTTGCAGAAGTACGAGTACTCGATAGGACACTCGGCGACACAGACCCCGTAGAACGAAAAGTCTGTAGGCGAGACATCTGACGACGATGTCGCCTGCTCCAACAAATCCTCGCTCATGCGCGGATAGAACGTCAACGGCTTGCCCTCCAAGGCGCCCGTGCCGCACGTCGTGCCGTTGTAGTCGGAGCCGTAGAGCAGGCGCTTGGGCTGGCCGTTCACCAGTCCAACGATCGCCACGATGACCATCCCGACCCAGAACACCAAGAAGAGCAAGCAGCAGAAGCAGTCGCGGCACTTGCGACGCGAAGCAGGGGCGACTCCAGTCTTCCTCGTGTCATAGTCTTCCCCCGCGACGTCGACGGGCTTCGTGAAGCAGCTCCCCATGCTGCTTGTGTCGTCTTCGTGACTGAAAGCGACGTTTCACTGTGCGCCACTTCGTGTGCCACGTCAGCAGGAATGATGGCGGCTCGAGTTCACGAGGTGAAGCTCGTGCCGCACCGCTGGGATATGCACGCGATCCAAGCGCTCGCGAGTGGCGATCACGAGCTCCTTCGCCGCGTTTTCACCGAGCTGCCGCTGGTCAACAAGCAGGACTGCGTCAACACCAAGGTGAAGACGTTCGGCTGCGGCGCTCCGGCTCAGTTCCACTCCTATGGTGCGGGACTGGATAGACGAACATGTGCCGACTGCCTCTGCTCACCGCGCAACGTGCTCTGCAGGGTTCTTCGACAGCCGCAGTGCTCCAGTTGGAGGAGCGACAGCACTACTAGAGCACGCGGAGGAAGGCGACACGCTTTTGCTGCTCGCTCTCCGTAACTGCGACGCTCGGTCCGCACTGGTGTTGATCACAATCGGGGCGTCGCTGCAGGAAGCAAACAGCGATGGCGAGACACCACTCCGGCTCCTCTTCCAAGCGTACGCGACGATAAAGCTCCGCGACAAGCAGCACCTCGACGATGATTCCTCGAAGTCGCAACACCAGCTGCAGCGTGCAGGTTCCACCCGAGCTCGAGACGATCGGATCCTCTCCAAGCGAACGGAGTTCATCGCACTCTTTGCCCATGTTCAAGACTCGATCGACAGCTTCTACGCTGCGCTGAAGGCGAAGATCCGCGGCAAACTGGAGGCGATCTACGCGGAATTCGCACCCGAGCGGATGTCGAAGCTCTCGACCCAGATGGACGACTTCGAGTATAACGAGCAAGCTCTCCTCGAAGGCGCTCGTCGGAAGTACCTCACTTCTACCTGAGCCGCTGCTATGTCACGGTAGCAGTCGGCGTAGTTCTTGGCGCACAAGCTCTTCACAAGTGAGCTCGTGGGACTCGAGCTGCCGAACTAACTTCTCAGCTTGGATGCTGGAACACTGCTCTCGAGTCGTCATGCGCGCTGCTGTTGCCACGTTCACTGTGCTCGCGACGAGCACAGCAGAACGCGGTGAGTACGAGACGCGCGCGAGGTAGAACACACCTTTGTGGCGGATTCCGAGCCTGCCTTTGTCGTTGCTGAGCCGTGAGTCCAGCTGCGCTCGTGACTTGGTGTCCATCTCGCAATGCGCGGCTACAGCTCGCTCTTCGCTGTGCGGACTCGAAACGCCAGAGGAGTATGTGTGGGCTCTGGACACCGTTGACGGACAGGTTCGGGGTCGCCGACGGTGTTGCCGGTCCTCTGGCTCGATTTCACTTGCTTCTCTGCAATCTGCGCTCCGAGGCGGAGGAGTAGGAGCTAGCGCCGCTCCGCGTCCGCTGCGGTGGCGTCTCATGGAGATCTCGAGCACTTTCTGATCTTCGAGGACCTCAACATGCAGCCGCTGGACAAGGCGCACGAGCAGATTCTCCAGCTCTGCCTCGGCTAGCAGCTCGGAAAGGCGTGGAAAGTTGCCCACTTGCGGCATCCGATGCACAGTCTCCAGCTTGATCCTGTTCATTCACCGCAGTGATTAGTACTTCGCATAACAGCTGTGGTGAAGTGCATAGCACAAGCAACAGTGAGCAGCAGTAGTGACTGACATGATCTCGAGGTCGTCGATCTCCTGCGCAATGCGCTCCAGAGTGTCTGCATCCACGAGGTACTCTCCTCTCACATCGTCACCCCATCGTCCTCGAATCACAAGTCCTCTGTGCATACACAACACAAGCAACGGCGCGGTGAGGGAGCTTGCGTCGCTATCATCGAGTCACAGGAAATTGCCGACGCACCTGTCTCCATCGACACAACCGTTCGTTGCACTGGTGAGATCCGACCTGATCAACTCGACTCGCAGCTCCTCGACCCGGATCTGGACACCCTTGCGTGTTGTTGCTTCGAGCAGCAGGCAAGGCGCTAGCCTCACGAACTGAAGTCCGTCGTCACTTTGGTCGTCTTCGCCGCAATCGAACACTTGGCAGCTATCTTGTATTGTCTGTGACCGATGATACTCACCGATGGTGGCCTCTGTCTTGCAGCTCGTTCCCTCTTGGCGGCGCCTGTGGTCATGCCCTCCGCTCTGTATCAAAGGAAGGCCGCGACTCGTCTTAATGTTGCGTTGTGTCTTGGCCGCCCGAGATGGCGCTGCATGTTTGGCGAGTTTCGCGACTGCTGTCTTTGGCGGCGGCAGCAAGTACCCGACAGTGCCGTTCTGGTGGATGTGCGCGAACTTCTGGGAGGTCTGCCGCCATTCCGAGTCCCACTGCTTCGTGTCATAGAACGGCTTTTGACTCTGCACGCGCTGCTTCAGCCGCCGGTTCTCCTCCGCGATGCGCTCCTGCTGCCGCTTCTGCACGCCGCGGTTGATCAGCGTGTGCTTGCTGCACGCGGTGCCGCGACCACTGGCGACTTCGGGCGACAAGTAGCAGTCCACGAGCGGCGTTTGCGTCGCGTCCAGCCGGATCCCTGGCATGTGGACGCGCGCGGGGCCGTGCACAGCCTTCTTCGGCGACATCGGCGTCCGCGGAGCCTTTGCATGTGCCACTGATTCATTGCTGGAGAAGCGCTGGGAGCGCTCCGAGTCGCGCGTCAGTGCAGGAGTGCGTGGCGGAGATGACCTCCCTACAATGAGAGTCTTGCTGTCACCGCCTGCTCGTGGCGACTTAGTTGCGATTCCATAGGTCGACGCCGCCGCGAGCACGACGTTCTCTTGGCGGCGCATGATGTGCTCCATCTTGCTCGCGAGCCGGTGGTTCTGCGCGTCGATGTCCATCTGCCGCTCGCGGTCCTGCTGCCGGCGCTTCGGGTTCGTGTCGAGGTGCGGCTGCTTGGCCGGCGCGTTGCTGTCGAGGTAGACTTTCGAGGGCGACAACGCCGTGGGCACGATGCTCTGCAGCTTCTGGTGGTGGAGCGCCTGCTGCCGCGCGAGCGAGCGCTCGTAGCAGAGGCGGTTGTCGAACGCGAGTTTCTTGTTCATCTCGCTCGTGCAGCGGGAAGGACACGTGAACGATCGACCGAGCGTGCGCGCACGGGTGTCACGCAGGAGGCAAGTGATGACAGTGGAAGCGATGCTGGAAATAGACACAGTGGGTCTGCATCTGCATCTGAGTCGGACGTCAACGTCGTCTCATCCGCGCGCGCGGTTAAGACTCGGTATCGACACCTCTCGTACGCAGCGCATGAGGCAAGACAGAGTGCCGCGACACCCAGCACGCATTGAAGGTGACCGGAGTGATGGTCACTTCAACTCGACTTCAACGTGCAGTTGTTGGCATCGCACAGTTGCCTTGCACGATCAACTGCCTCACAGGTGCCAACGCAATGTGGCAGCGCCCGCGATGCGCCACATTCCGACTTGCTCTGCCGTGGGTACACCGAGACGCGAGTTGCCTTGTAGTGGAGCGCCATGGCGCATTCAGTCGCCGCGCTGCTCTTCGTAGCAGCGCTGGTGCTGGTGTTATCTGCAACACGTGCTGAGACCGCGCCACCTGTATGCCAACTGGAGCCGACGACACGCGTCGACTGCTACCCGCCAGTGCCCAACTTCCCAAACGCCACGGAGGAAGCGTGTCTCGCGCAGGGCTGTTGCTGGAAGCCGCTCGACAACGACGGCGTGCCCTGCGCGTTCGACGCTCGCGGCGAGCCGCCATCCGCGCTCTGCTCTGCAGTTCCTCGCGCCTCGCGCCTCGAGTGCCGCAACCCGCGGTACTCGGTGACCCTGAACGGCGAGCGCGCTACGTGCCTCGACGTCGGCTGCTGCTTCGACGACGACAGTGGACTGTGCTTCCAGCCGTTCTTCGACGGCTACGAGTTGCTCACACTCGACGAAGTGGACGACGGCTGGCGCGGGACTGTGGTGCTGAGGCGCTTCGCGCGCGGCCCGTTCGGAAACGACGTCTCATTGCTGCTGCTGCACGTGATCCGCGAGACAGAGAACCGCGTGCGCGTGCGGATCACGGACCCCGCGTTCCCTCGCTTCGAAGTCCCCGATGTGATCCCTGCTGCTGCTGCTGCAACGAGTCCATCTGCACAGAACCACTCGACAAGCCACGACACGGTGCGCGATGGGCACTCACTGTATCGAGTCCACTTCACGGAGCGGCCGTTCGGCGTCGCGGTCACGCGCCGTGAGACTGGCGACGTGCTCTTCAACTCGACGCCCCCGACCGAGCGAAGCGAGGCGTTCAACGGACTGGTGTTCGAGAACCAGTTCCTGGAGATCTCGACCCAGCTGCAAGTCGACCGCAGTGCGGACAGCCCTGTCATCTTTGGGCTTGGCGAGCGGATGGCTCCACTGAGGGTGAACGCAGACAAGGACGGCGACCACTATCCGATGTTCGCACGCGACCAGCCGGCTGATACTGCGCACACTCGCGAGGGCGGCGACAATCTCTTCGGCGTCCACCCGTTCTACCTGCAGGTGCAGCGTTCGGGCGCAGCACACGGCGTGTTCTTGCTCTCGTCGAACGCGATGGAGGTCGTGACGCAGCGCGATGCGCTGACGTTTCGCACCACCGGTGGCGTCCTGGACTTCTTCGTCTTCGCTGGTCCGACGCCGAAGGAGGTGGTCTCGCAGTACACTGCGCTGGTCGGCCGCCCCGAGATGCCTCCGTACTGGGCGCTCGGGTACCACCTTGGCAAGTGGGGAACGAAGTCGCTGGACGAGTCGACTGCGCTCGTGACGCAGATGCGAGCCAAGAGCGTGCCGTTGGAGGCGCTGTGGCTCGACATTGACTACATGGACAACCGCAAGTCGTTCACGCTGGACGAGATTCACTTCCCGCGCGCCGAGCTCAAGCGCTTCGTCAACGATCTGCACTTCCACAACCAGTATCTCGTGGCGATCCAGACGCCGGCGATCAGCACCGAGGCTAGCGAGGATGAAGAGCAAGGCGCGGACGATGCAGGGTACACGGCGACTGTACAAGGTCGCACTACAGCAAATGATACGTTGCAGCAAGGCGAGGCGATGCAGGTGCTGGTCAAAGGCGTTGAGGGCGAGCCGATCGCGCAGAAGTACCTCTGGTCCGGTTGGTCGGCATTCGTCGACTTCTTCCACCCAAACGCGAGCGAGTTCTGGTACACACAGCTTGCGGCGCTGCACGACAACCTCGTTCCATTCGATGGTCTCTGGCTCGACATGAACGAGCCGTCAAGTTCGTGCGACTTTGTGTATGCTGATGACGAGAACGCGTGTCCTGAGCGAGCGTTTCGTGAACACGAGCGCGACGACGACGCAGTTTCTCGACGCCGCCGACGAAGTCGTCGAGTCGATGAGGACTTCAAAGACATCGCATTTGAGAGCGCACAAGCTGTTCAGACCGGAGATGGAGGCTTCATCCGCTCGAGTGACGTTGCGTTCCCGTTCGACCCGTATCGCCAGCCATTCGCTCCGGGACAGAACACCCAGCACCGAGGTGGCCATGGCAACCTCAACTCTGCGACTCTGCCCATGGCGTCGCTGCACCACAACTCGCTGCACTACAATGTACACTCGCTCTACGGCCTCGCTGCCTCCAAATCGACTCGCGCGGCGTTGAACCGAGTGCTCAAGAAGCGCGGCGTTCTGCTCTCGCGCGCGACATACGCTGGCAGCGGCGTGTTCGGAGGTCACTGGCTGGGAGACAACGCAGCGACGTGGGAGAACTTGCGGCTGTCGATCGCTGGGGTGCTGCAGATGAATTTGCTCGGCATCCCACTCGTCGGTCCGAACGTGTGCGGATACAAAGGTGACGCGAGCAAGGAGTTGTGCGTGCGATGGCACCAGGCAGCGTCGTTCTTCCCGCTTATACGGAACCACGCGCGGAAGCACACCCTCTCGCAGACGCCGGTGGACTTTGACCCTGAAGCGGTGAACCTCATTCGCGACGCACTCTTGAGACGCTACCGCTACCTCCCATACATGTACACGCTGTTCGCGAATGCGCACGAGTTGGGCGTTCCAGTAGTTCGCCCGCTCGCTCTGGAGTTTCCAGTGGACCAAGATGCACAAGATGTCGAGCACCAGTACATGCTGGGTGAGGCGCTGATGGTATCTCCTGTCGTGCACGAAGGTGCGATCTCAACGCGAGTGTACTTCCCGAATGCAACTTGGTACGACGCGGCGAGCGGTCAACAGCTCTTGGATCCGCGAGAGGTTCACGGCAGCAATGGCAAAACACGACAAGCAGTCAATCTGCTGTCGCCACTGCATGTTCTCCAGCTTCACGTTCGCGGCGGACACATTGTTCCGACTCAGCAGCCGGCGGTGACGACAACTTTGTCGCGACGTGGAGCTTTCACGCTTGTTGTGGCGCTCGACAGCATTGATGAACACCCGCATGCAAGTGGAGAACTCTTCGTTGACGACGGCGACTCACTGGACTCGATCGCTGACGCGCGCTACTCTCGCATTCGCTTTGGAGCGCTCCAGAACGCGAGCGATCGCTTTGACTTCAAGGGCTCCGTCACTGCTCGCGGATACGACGGACCAGAGATGCATACGCCACTGCAAGAGATCAAGGTGTTCGGACTGACGCAAGACTTCCGCGCGAACTCGTCGCTGCACGCGACGATCGCCTTCCCCGACGACGGCGACCGAAACGAAGTCATTCGCGCAGAGTACTTTGCGAACGCCAGGACACTTGTGGTGAGTGAGCTGGGCGCGCCAATCGGCAAGGACTTTCACGTGCGTGTCGTCGCGCATCCTGGCAAACCGAACGGTGGCCCTGGTGGTGAAAACGACGCAGGCGCGGGTCAAAACGGAGAAGGGCATGGATCGGATTCAGGTACTGGGGAGAAGCGGTCGGCGCATAAGTCGAGGTACTCGGTGCTCGCGATCATTGGGGCAGTCGTCGGAGTGATCTTCTTGGTTGGGATTGGCGTGGTCTGCGTCGTGCGGCGCCGCAGAGGCGACAGCGGCTACACCCCGATCGCGTGACGTGAGACTCGAGTGGAGGAGCGAGAGAGGGAGCGAGAGAAGGAGAGGCGACAACAGCAGCTCGGCGGGGTCTGTGTCGAGCAATATCTATGCTTGTGAGTGCGAGAAGTAGCTGCTAGCACACAGCAGTAGTAAGAGGGTGCTGAAGACTTGTGTGTGCTTCATGGCTCGCCTGACTATGAGATCGCACGAAGTTGCATCGGCGAGGCTACTTGGGCTTGGTCGCAAGCGCCTCGAGCGCGGTCGCGAGTCGCGTGCGGCGCTCCAGCTGCAGACTCTTCACTTTGCCCAAAATCTCGGCACTGAAGCCTGGAGAGGGAGTGAGCTGGGCGAGCAGAGTCTCCTCGTCGTCCTCGAGGTTCTCGATTTCCTGGAGCAGGTGCCGTACGACGCGCCCACTGTTCGTGCTCGCCTCGTCGAAGAACTTGACGCTCACAGGAGCGGTTCCTGGAAACAGCGACACTGTCGCGGAGTGCGAAGCGACTCGTATCTGCGTCGACGACGATGGGATCGATCCAGAGTTGGAGCTGACGGAGAGCGAAGTCGGTCCGAACTTCTGTGTCTGCGTCTCGATGCAAAGCCGGTGGAAGAGCTCGCTCCGTTCAATCTCCGCGCACGACGGCCGCTTCGTGCGGTCTTCGTGCACCATTCGCTGGATCAAGACCGCCACATCCGGATGCTGCGAGGCGATCGTCGGCGGCACTTTCCCTTTCCGCGCCTCGGTGAGGACGATGCAGCGCTCCATCTGCGTCGAGAAGACGCAGAAGAGTTCGCAGAGCAGCACTCCGAGGCTGTACACGTCCGTCGACGCGTCACAGTCCTGTGATCCCTGGATCTGCTCGGGGCTGCTGTACATCGGTGTCCCGACCCCAGAGGAAAACGTGTCGCTCGAGTATTCGTCATCACCGCCTCGAGGGTCCCCCGCGCTGCTCATGCTTCCGCCGCAAGTGTCTGCCGAGTCGAAGAAGTACTGCGACGCGGGGATCCGCAGGCTGCTCTCGACTGTGTTCTTCGCGAGCCCAAAGTCGCCGATCTTGACGCACGAGCCCTTGGTGAGGAAGATGTTCGCGGGTTTGATGTCGCGGTGGATCAGTCCCTCGCTGTGGATGTACTTGAGACCGGCGACGATCTGGTGGAAGATACGCGTCGCCTCACTCGCGTTGAGCACGCGGCGCTGGTCCATCCAGTACTGCAATGAGTTGCCCTCGTACAGCGCCATCTGGATGTACACGTCGATTTGCGTGCACACAGGACCGACGCTTGCGTGCGGCGACTCGAGCGACATGAGCCGCCGTCGCGGTGGTCTGGGAGGCTTGGCGGTTGACGTTGGCGACGGAGTCTCGCTGCTCTTCGTGGCAGCGTTTGCTCGAGCGAGCTGTGCGTCGGGGATGGTAGCCTCAGCCGCGACTTCTTCTTCCTCCATATCGAAGCCGAGGTCGCTGAATCCGACAGTGTCGTCATCGTCATCCGCAAAGCTGTAGGACGGCGGTCGTCTCAGAAGCTTAGCCCGATCTTCGTCGTCGTCGTCACTGTCGTCGCTCTCGCCGTCGTCGTCGTTCTCATCGTCCCACGCGCTGCTGCTGGCTATGCTTAACCGTCTCGTGGGGCTGCGGTTGGAGGAGTTCCCTCTTGCGGAACGTGACATCCACTTGCTACTGCCGGTCCCTCGCTTCTCTTCGTCGAGTTCGGTGTCATGCCTGCTCTTGTCGCCTGCCGCGCGCAGCTTGTCGACCGAGACAAGCGAGCCGAAGACCCACGTGTTAAAGTATCGGCAGACGTTCTCGTGATCGAGCCGCGCGAGCACGAGCGCCTCTTTCATGAGCGTCTCACGCATGTCTGCCGGGCTAAAGTACGCCTGAGGCTTGAACCAGAACTGCTCGAGCTTGACAGCGTACCAGCGACCATCAATCGTCGACTTGCACTTGAAGATCTTGCCGAAGCCGCCTTCTCCCACGAGCTCCTTGACGCTGAAGTCGGTCTCGAACGGGTTCGACCGCCCGAAGATGCAGCTGCTAGTGCGCTCGACGGTGCGCTCGCTCACCGCGCAGCCATTCGGAGAGCTCTTGCTGCTGCTCCCACTAATGTTCGGCTGTGACGGCGTCGAAGCGCATCGCGTGAGTGGGAGGATCGAAGCTGCAAGGCCACTGCCGCTTCGAAGTCGAATCGCTGGCTTCTCTGGGTACGCCACGCTGAGCGGGGCTGGAAGCGCGGATGGCGGTGGCGTCATGGAGCTCGAGCTTCTTGTTGTCAGCTCTGCTGTGCACGTCGGCGAATGTCAGGAGCCCAGTCGTTAGATGCCGCAAAAATACCATCCAGCTGGTGTCGCGTCGCTGTGTGTGGAGCTGGCACCAACGTCCTCGGCGCCCTGCTGTAGCTCCAGCGATGGCGAAGGACGCTGTGAATGGAGTGCCCAAGGCGAGGTCCGGCATTCCGCTGAAGCCCGTCGGGTCGGCGGTGAAACTCGTGAAGAAAGCGACCGAGCGGCTGGAGGAAGATGCGAAGGAGATGGAAGACCGCCTCGCGCGGCTTCGCCTGAGCATGCTCGAGGAGAAGAAGAAGCGGGACGCGGAGTTGCCAGCCAAGTACAGTGGCAGTCGATGGCGGAGTGCGAGCGAAGACCGCGGCAGTGTGAGCAGGTACGCGCAGGATATCCAGAGCAAGGCGAAGGCAGCGACCACGAGTGGCGGCGTCAAGGGCAAGAAAGCCGCGCACACAGGTGACAGCGACGCTTCAAAGAAGAAGAAGAAAAAGGTTGCGGTCGGCAAGGACACCGGCACACGCAGCAACGGAGGTTTGTGCATCCTGTCGGCAGTAACAGTGTCGAAGTGGACGACAGCCCAAGTGCTCGAGTGGCTCTGTGCGATCGGGCTCGAGCAGTATCAGTCCGGGTTTGAGTACCACCAGGTGACTGGCGCCGTGCTGCTCGAGATGACGCTTGATGAATACACGCAGATGGGCGTCACGAAGCTCTCAGCGCGGAACATCCTGTACACGGAGATCGACAAGATCCGAGACACATGCGCTGCAGCAACTGCAGTAGTGAGGTCTACTGCGCCGACAGACAAGCGCAGTCAGCCGACGGAAATCATCGACCCGAAACTTCGCGACGTCGGTCCAGAAGCGCACTCGCCTCGATCGAGTGGCGAAGTGCATTGGTCGCGACTCAAACCTCTCTCGGAGACAGCGCCGACGGCAGCCAGTGACGAGGTGCCTGTGAACCTCGCTGATGGAGAGTTCGACGAAGATGCGAGCCACGCGTCGTTCATGAAGGCGCTGCTAGAGTGGCGGACGAGCGACAACGACCAGGCATCGGATGGCACGAGAGCTGGTGGTGACAACGAATCGCTCTGGGTGAATCCAATGATACGCTTCGGTGAAGACGACGACGAAGCGAAACAGAACACACCGATCGGCGGAGCCCTTCTCGAAGGAGACTACGACGAAGAGAAAGAGCAGGAGGCGTTCCGACGAGCAGTCGAAGCTTGGCGATCTGGCACATCAAGCGAGAACAGTGTTGCTGTTGTACCAAGGAGCGTCGAGCAGATGGAGCAAGGGTGCACAGCAGCACAGCGGAAAAGCTGCTGGCAGTGCTACCAGATTGTGACCGCTGACTCGCTCCTCACGGACGACCAGACCGGGAAGGCGTTCTGCGGTGCAACGTGCCGAACCGTCTACCAGAACGAGTACTCGCGTTTCTATCGGAAGCAACCAGATCAATAGGCGATTTCGAGTGTCATCGCTGTCGATGGAGCATGTTGTGGTTGTCGGTGGAGCTGTGGTCCTTGCTGTGAAGCTCACCCTGGCGACAGATCAGCGGTTAGCTATGCTTTGTCCTTCGGCTTCTTCCCTGAGCTCGTGCAGACCAGAACCGACGAGACCCGCTTGACCATGGCGCGGTCCATGACATCGAAGTCTGTTTCTTCGTTCTCTGAAGACACGACAGAGAAACCTGTCAGCGTACAGGAAGGAGGTCTCAACCTGATGGGCAGCCTTTGTCGTACCTCTGTCGTCCACCTTCGGAACGGAGTCGTAGTTGATGCCAGGGACGAAGTACGGCTCGCGCTGCTTCAGTGGGACACGAATGTTGAACGGCGATGTGAAGTTCTCGGCGGTGAGACTCAGCTTCTTGCTCCCACTTGGTGCCGTTGTTACCGTAGTTCTGCCCGTGCGGAGGTCAGTGTCGTCGCCACTGTTGCTGTTGTTATCGTCGTCAGAGTCATGATGATCGACATCGTCGTCGTTGCCATCACCATCAAACTCGGTGCTGGGACTCTCTCGAATCAGTCTCATCATCTCCTCGCAAGACCCGACCAGCGCTTTCTCGAGCGAGTCCATGTCGTCGACGTTGACCGCGTCATTCGTGATGTTCTGGAGGATCTGCTGCAGCCCAATCTGCTCGCGATCCAGAAGAGCGAGATCAGTGTCCGTCGGTTACACTGCTGCTGCTTGCCACACCCACTCACCTTGATAGGACGCAAGCTCTGGTCGACGAACATGTACTGGTCGACGATCGTTGCGAGCGAGCGCTCGACTCCCGAAATCTCGAGCTCTTTGCTCTCCAGCTTCTGCGAGGTTCCTCGTTTCGATAGCTGGTGATGCTCCATGGCCACGCCTTTCAGCTTTGTCTGCAAGTAGATCGATCAGCACACCTCACTGCTTCTCAACCTAAAGGCAACTCCAAAGCACGTACAATGCTCTTGCGAAGCTGAGCCACGCGCTCCACCTCCTCGCCGTGCTTCGCGTCGAGCTCGTTCTTGAGCTCTTCGTGCGAGAGGCAGACGCGAATGACCTCCTCGGGGTCGACGCCGTCGGCGTGCTGCCCAAAGCCGATGCGGAGGAACGCTTCGCGATACGCAGCCTCCTGCTCATCGTCCGCGGGGTCTGGTGTCACGACGCTCTTCCGACGGCCTGGTGACCCTGCAGACGGCATCAATCACAATGAGAAGCTCGTCGAACATGCATGTACATGCATGTGAGATCAGCGGTCAACGCATTCGCACCGCTTCGCAGCGTAAGACGTCGAATAGGCGTAAACGTGCTTCCTGGCGAAGCCAAGGGAACATTGTTTGCTGCTGTGCTTCTGTCAGGAACTGCGAGAGATGGCTGGTTGAGCTTGTTCTCGATCGCCGTCACCTGGTGCAAAGATTCCAACGAGGTGGGCGAGGAAGCTCGAGTAACACATCTCCGCACCAACACACGCGAACCTGGTCGTTGTAGTACTTCTCGAACTTGGCTTTCTCGCGAGCCCACTTCTGCCGCATCACGACCTCACGCACGTACTTGCGCTCGTTCGCCGCGATCTCCTCTTTCTGCTGCACGAGACGTGCTTGCACTTGACTCACCGCCTCGGCGGCAACGATGTCTTTCTTGTGAAGCTCCTGCGTCTCGTGCGTCACGGCTGCAAACTGTGCCTTCAGCCCGTCAGTCTCGTGCGCCAAGTCCACGCGTTCTGCCTGCGTAACAATCGAGTTAGTGTGACGACAGAGACACAGGTAGGTGGTCACATCCGCTACACGAGCTGCTGCGTACAAGCAGACGCTTCTTGATGTGCTCGAGCACCAGCGTGCGGCGGTGAACTTGATGCGTCTCGCTCGCGCGCTTCTCGAGCTTCATCTCCAGCTCGGTGATGTTTGAATGCTTGGAGTAGACTGGACGGCGCGAGATGGACGCGATCGGCTGCAAGCGCCCAGGCTCTTCGACGATCGGCGTGTCGAGATCGCAATCGACGCTGTCTTCATTCCCGTGACGAGTCCCGCGACCCGAGAGCGCTGGAGGCTCTTCGCTTTGGTTGTCACTGCTTTGGTAGTGCAGTCCGAGCGCCTCGCTCTCCTTGATCAGGTCCTGCAAGACGAGTTTGGCTCGCTCGACCTCTTCGCGCTTCTTGGTGAGGGCGAAGCGCAGCTTGTCGCTTTCGCCGCGCTTTTGCTCCACCACGCGGCGCACTTTGTGCTCCAAGTCGCGGATGAGGTCCTCGCTCGACGCGCCGACCGTGCCCTTCGTCCCGTTGCCTCCGGCGGCTCGCGATCCGAGCGACTGCGTGAGTGCAGTCTGTCTGGATGGAGAGTCGAGCAGGAGCGCTGCTGACTGCGGGCGCAGAGCACCTTGGATGGGCTTACGATGCTGACCGCTGCCTCCGCTCGCAGCAGTGCCAGGACGTGACGCCATCACCCGAGTACATTCAACTCGACCACCCGAGTTCACTATTTCTGCAGTAGCGAGCCAATATTGAGTGAATGCTCGCTACTTCGGTGCTGTGGCTTTCGCCGTCGACGTGCCGACCGAGTCTTCGTGGATGAAGAGCATGCTTTGGCTTCCATTGGCAAGGTTAGGAGCACTCGGAGCACTCGGGGCTCTCGGAGTTCATGGGCGCTACAGCCGGAGGTTCAGGAAGCTAGTTCCACCTCCAGCATCGCCTTCGCAAATCAGTATTCTAATTTGTGTAACTATCTTCTCGTTTCAATATTTTAAGCCTTGTTAAAGTATGGACGACTCGCACCACACCAACTTTCAGTTTTCAAAGTGAGTTTCCTCGTCAGAAAGATCAGGGAGTCGTACGAGGTCGAGGTCGGCACCACCACCTGCCAGCATGGACGTCGGCGGCGACCGGCGCCTGGCGCCCAAGATGTCGCCCACCTCCGCAGCCGTCTCCACTGCCTTCCGCGGCAGCAGCGCGCGCTCGCAGAGCTCCGTCCAGCTGCTCGGCTTCATCGAGAACTGCCTGCGCGTGGACGTAACCGAGACGACGGATGAGGGCGAGCTGCGTGTCAAGGGCTACGAGACGCTTCTGGCCGCGTCCACGTCCGTGCTCTCGTGCATCCAGGTAGCTAGAGTAGGCCTGTGTGTGGCTGTGGTGGGGCGGCGCTAATGTACTTGCGATTCTGCATGCAAAGGTGCTCCGCCGGATCATCCGCGAGTACGCGTACGGCCGCATGGGCCGCGAGCTGCAGCACTTGTCGCTGACGGTGGCGTCCTTCGAGCGCGTGCTCTACACGTTCATCAAGGAGGAGATCGTCGTGGCGTCCAAGCGCTACGCGCAGCAGCCGCCGGTCAACTTCCGCCACAAGTCGGCGCTCAAGGACATCATCCCGCTCATCCCGACCGACGAGCGCTACACGATCCTCTCGGGTGGCATCGGCTCGCTGCTGCGTCACGCGACCAAGTCGCTCGAGGAAACCAGACAGGTGCTGGAGGAGCTTCAGTCCAGCTACGACCCGCACCGCGAGACGCGCTGGTCGCTCAGCTCCTTCGTCGTGCTCTCGGCGCTCTTCTACCTCTACAAGCGGTTCTCCAAGCGCACGTCGTTCAAGGACTTTCTGCGGCAGGTGGCGCCGTCGGGCCAGGCGATCACGTGGGGGGTCGGCGCCATCGTCTTCGTCGACTACTGGAATCGCTTCATGTACCGCTTCTCGAACCTGCGCCGCATCAAGATCCACCACTCGCGCGTGCTCATGGCGCTCCGACTGTTCCTGCTCTGTCAGCACGTGCTGCAGCGTGCGCGACCGATGACGAACGGATCAGACCACCGCCTGCTCATCGACGCGCCGATGGAGTCCGATATCGACGACGATCTCAAGAACGCCACGACGCTGCTCGTCGAGCGCGTGCCGCTGCCGGCCGAGTACTACGACCGCTCGTCCGAGCCTCCCGGTTTCAAGGTGTTCAAGATCGGTACGAATGTCTTGACTGCGTCGAGCGCGTTCGCGCACTCAGTGCTCGGCAAGAACAACAAGACGCTGCTCAAGCTCTTCGGCCCGGCGCTGCTGATGATAGCGATTCCGTACTATACGATCCGGAACGCCACGGCGTCGCGTCTGACAACGCGGATCCTGATTGACCACCCGAACGTCGATGTGATTCGGCTCGGTTGGCGCCTCTTTGGCGAGTCGAGACTCGTCAAGTTGATCACCAAGTTGCAGATTCCGAAGATCCCCGTGACGGAGGAGCTCTTTGTCTGCGCCGACGGCTCGGGGTCATCGAAGCAGCGCGAGAATAGCACCGATGTCGGTGTGTTCGTGTTCAGCGCACGTCCGCTCGAGTCAGTGGCAGCCGGTAACTGGAGCGGCGCGTGCACGCCACTGACGTCCAACATGATCGCGTGCGGACTCCCGACGGCGCGGCCGGTGCTGCTATACATCCATGGCGGCGGCTTCTTCGGCCGCTTCATCGCCAAGGACGTATACAACTTGACGCACTGGGCGATCCAGCTTGGGGCGGTCATCGTTTACGTCGGTGCGTGCGACAGCGAGTGTATCCTCCTTGCTCTCATTTTGTGCGGTGAAAGCTGACGGTGGATGATGTGCTGTGCTCAGACTACGGGCTGGCGCCAGAGACGCAATATCCAGTGTCGCTGAACGAGTGTGCTGCCGTGTACAAGTGGATCCTGGAAGGCGGACTCGGGTTCCACCCCGGGAAGATCGCACTCTTTGGCGAAAGTGCTGGTACGTACCGCGACGTTATAATCCGCGTGCAGCTGGTTCAACTTGCATGCAGGCATTGACGGGTTTGCGGTTACTGTTGAGCAGGCGGCAACATGGCTGCCGCGCTCTGCATCAAGTGCATCCAGCAAAACGTGAAGCTACCGAATGGGAACGTGTTCATGTTCCCGGCGCTGAACATGCACTTGTCGCCGTCGCCGTCTCGCTTTCTGCACCAGAGCGACCCAGTGCTGCCTCGTGGTGTACTGGAGCTCGCGCTGAACTCGTACTACCCTTCGCACGGCCACTCGAACCAATACAAGTTCAACATCCACGACCCGCTCGTGTCGCCGGGGCTTGCGGAGGACGGCTTGCTCACGAAGTTCCCGCCCACGGCGCTGGTGGTTGGCGACCAGGATCCGCTGCTGGACGACAGCGTGGACTTTTACACCCGCTTGACGCATCTCCAAGTGCCGTCGAGTCTCAAGATTTACCCGGGGCTGTCGCACGGCTTCTTGATCTACGGCGACATGGTACCGGAGGCGCAGAAGGCGATCGACGAGTCGTGCGAGCGAGTCCGGAAGTGGTTCCTGTAGAGAGAAGAGGGATGTTGTCGCTGAGCTGGTGTGCATGAAGTTCTCAATTCGATTGGGGAGATTCCAGCATTGAGACTGTAAAAGTGTGTGTGTGAGAGAGAGAGAAATTCGTCGTGCTGAGTGCGCAAGCTGCCCATCAAAGGAGAGATTTCGTACCACACGATCACAAGCACGTACATCTCGTTGAGGAAGCAGCAACGGCAAGGAAATCGCCGATCAGCCGCGCCAGTCTGCGTCCATGAAAGCGAATCGCGTGTTCTCTCCTGCGCGCGCAAGTGCATCGGGCGACCGTGAAGATGTCAGACACTTCGTCATGTGTTCCAAGGCATTCCAAGCGTTTTGTATTCACATTTCTACTTCTGTCAATTGAGTCCACATGGACACTCA
>JAASFH010000181.1:0-29695 GCA_023333695.1 Globisporangium yorkense
CAGCAGCGTCGGCGACCACCAAGACCTCACAGTTGGACTCCAGCGCGTTCCTCGATGCGCTCGTATGTCCGTTCCCGACGCTGCACGCGCTGCGGGTGTCTCCAGCCGCCGCTAGCGTTCGGCTTCTGCGGTGCGACCAATCCGATTCAGTGTTGAAGCACAGAAGCGGAGCGAGGCCGCTGTGGGCGCCACCCACGATTGGCCACGTCGGGGTCGGCAGCAGCAGATTATCGAGTGCACACGCTGTCGAGAGTCGGGAGTCGGTGTTCCCGAAGATCGACGCGTTCATCCTCTCGAACGCGTGCCACGGAGGCATTCAGGGCGAGATCCGCGTCGTCCAGATGCTCTTCGACAATGTCGTGGCCATCCTGCCCGGCGACTCCGTTCCATCCGAGGACACCACAAGCCACATCGGCACCACCACCACGAAGACACCGTGGATGATCGTGTACCAAATGGCCCGGAACCGCTGGTGCTGGAATGTGCGCCGTGCGCACAAGAGTAACAACGTCATGTTCGTCGTCGACCTCAGCCAGCGCGTCTTCTACCAGAAGTGCCACGACCAGAATTGCAAGGCGGTCGACTACAGGTTCGTCTTGCGTCGTTGTTCATTGATCGTCGCTGCGGTTTATACGTCATCCACATATTCGCGCAGCGCAGCCGGGTACTGCTGCTGCTGCTGCTGTTGCTCGCGTTCTCATCATCTGCTTCTTCGATTCTTGGTCGTTTGCTTGGTCGTCTCGGCAGGTCGCCGCCGCTGCCCCTGCCGCCTGATCTTATCGACGCCTAATGCCGACACACTTGGTATGGTGTACACACACACACGAACGCGCTCCGTCCTCAAGCAGCGAGCCAGCCAGCAGACGGACGACAGCGCCTGCTCTGCTTCTCTTCTCCTTCCCAGCTTCGTGCGCGCATAATAAATATCACCAGACTCCACACACCTCCCCCACTCGCTCGTTCGCTCGCTTGTGTTGGCTGCGCGGGTGTGCTACTCGATAGTGAAGCCCGTGATATCCATTTGCACGATCTGCGAACCAAGTCGACGGACAAGCAACCACAACAGA
Organism: Globisporangium yorkense; assembly: GCA_023333695.1. Taxonomy (NCBI): domain Eukaryota; phylum Oomycota; class Peronosporomycetes; order Pythiales; family Pythiaceae; genus Globisporangium; species Globisporangium yorkense. The sequence continues at coordinate 1,068 of JAASFH010000181.1, forward strand.
ACCAGAGGTCAGCAACTACCATCACTCCAGAAGGATCATCCCCACAGCACAACGCACCAGCTTGAGGTACTCGGCCAGCACATCCTTCGTGTTGTAGATCGGCAGGTCGAGGCGGTTGAAGCACGTGTGCGCCTTGGGGAAGAGCGACGTCTGGTTCACGCCGGCGAACGCGATGTTGAAGCGGCGCACGCGGCCGTCGCTGCAGATGAGACCCTTGAAGCCCTGCGCGGGCACACGGCTCGTGCCGGTCGCGAACTGCAGCAACCGCACGCGGTCCTCGTTCTTCATCTCCTCGATGACTTCCCAGAACCAGTGGATGTTGCTCAGCTCCAGCTCGGTCGGGTAGTTGTGCGTGTAGAACTTGAAGTCCGTGTGCTTCTTCCAGTCCTCGACGTCGATCGACGGCACGCCTGTGTCGCATCACAGCGTCACAAGGGAGTTCGAATCAAAGGATTAGGACACAGACACGAGCACAAGCAGTGCTCAGCTGACAACGTACCACACATGAGCAGCTCCAGCTCCTGGTAGTCGAAGAGCTTGAGCAGTCCCTCGGGCACGACGTCGTAGAGCGCGGTCAGGAAGCTTAGCAGCTGCTCCGACACGCTGCCAAGCACGTGGTACTTGAACAACATGTCCAGGTACTCGCGCCGGTTCGCGCGCGTGACGTCGATGTTCGAGCCGCCGTCGATGAGCTCCAGGACCTCAGGCTTGCCGTTCACGATGCGCGTGACCGTGAAGTCGAGGCAGAGCGGCTCGATGTCGTCGATCTTCTTGACCATCAGCGCGCTGTTGTAGATCTCGTCGTCGAGGAACTGCAGGTCCGAGAACGAGATCGGCACGCCCAGGATGTGCTTGAGGAACGGCAGCGCCAGGTGCACGGTCACAAGGTGCTCCTCGAGGATCGCCTTCCCGAGCAGCCGGCCAGCGAACTCAAAGTACGCGAGGTGGTCCTCCCGCAGCTCGGGCGAGTACGTGTTGATCCAGTAGCTGCGCTCGTCGCCGACCGTGGACACGAAGAGCCCAAACTTGGGATCGAAGAGCTCCGAGAAGAGCAGCGTGAACCACTCGCGCATGACGCCGCCGGCGTCCAGCCCCGGCTCGCCCGCGAACACGACGCGCCAGCGCTGGCGCAGCTGGTACGGCTTCATCGAGCGCACGAGCTCGAACGAGTCCTGCAGCAGGTGGTCGCGGCGCACGACGAGCTCGGCGTGGCCGGACTCCCACGGAAGCCAAAGGCGGTGGATCTCCGTGGAGAACCACCGGATCTTGTCGGTGAACGGCAGGTTGTGCACACCCTCGAGGTTCATGATGAGCTCGGACGTGCCCGTGCCGTCGAGGATGTTGATGCGGTAGTGGAAGTCTGTGGCCACGACGTCGCTCTCGTTGAGCACGAGGCGGCCGACCGAGTCGCGCACGCGGATGTAGCCGACCGACATGTTGCTCTCGCGCTCGTCGTTGTAGCGCAGCGAGAGGCGTGTGCCGCTGACGCTCGAGTCACTCTCGAGCGACTCACGGTGGCGCGAGAACGACGACGACGGGGGCAGTTGCTCCTGGCGCACCCAGCGGTGCAGCCCGTCAGTTGTGGGCATGCGCTTCCACTGCTGACGGCGGCTGGCGGCGAGCTGGAGCTTGCTCAGGTTCGGCGCCCCGCTCGCGAGGTCCGCGCCGCCGCCGCCACCGCGGTGGTACGCCTCGCTCTCGCCGATGCGGCCCATCTTGCCCGTGCTGCGTGCTAGGCGCCCGTTCTTGCGCGCCTGGTAGCCGCCATCGGCGCCGCGCACCGTCTGGCACAGGTCGCAAAGCTTGCGCTCCGGGTGGTTGCGGAAATGGCACACGGCGCAGCGCCAGAGCGCGTGCTCCATGAAGCTGCGCGTCGTGGGGTATACAACGCGTCAGTACACACACATTCGCTCTCAAGGATACACACGCCCGCCCACCTGTCATTGAGCTCCTCGCGGTAGACATCCGCCGGCTCCTGGAAGAACGCCTGCGTCGCGGCCTCCTCCTCGCGCTGCGCGCCCAGGCGGCGCACGAAGTAGACGATGAGCGCCACGGCCACGAGCGCGATGGCAGAGCCCACGACGGCCACGACCGCGGTCGCCCCCATGCTCCTGCTGCTGGCGCTGGCTGGTAGATAGTGCGGGAGCTGCTGGGCGGAAATGAAGGGAATTCAGCTTTTTGCGCTGACTATGCGGGCGGGTATAGTGAATCTCATATGTTCGCGGAGCTTCAACGATTTCCATATTTTGTAAAAGTTTGTAGAAAAAGAGTGCACCGAATTTGGGATATTTAGAGATAAAGTCACTCATTTGAAGCATCGCATAGTGACGGACACACGTTTCTTGAGACACCGCTTCATCTTGGGCAGTGCGTGCTTGTGCGTCTGCTGCGTCGTGCCGCCCATGACCACGAGGTCGCCGTCCTGCAGCAGCAGCTCCAGGCGCTCCACACTGCCCTCCGGACGGTCCTTTTTCGCGGTGAACACGAACCTGCGCGCGGCGCCGAGCGAGAGCGAGAGCACGGGCGAGTGGCGCAGCAGACTCGCCTCACCGTCCGAGTGCGGCCCGATGTAGTGCTCGCCGTCTGCGTACCAGTTGACCAGCGCGCCGCGCAGGTAGCTGCGCCCGCTGGCCGCGTCTGCCACCATCGCCTGCAGCGTCTCGACGCAGGCGCGCAGCGGCCCAGGCACTGGCAGCGCGGTGAACGTGTTGCCGGAGAAACGGTAGCTCTCGCCGTACGCCTGCTGGAAGCGCGGCGTGGGCACCGCGCGGCCGAACATCATGATCGTGTCGTGTTCCGCTGGGTGCAAGCGCCAGATCTCCTCGAACCACTGGGCATCCGACTCGGTGCCGCAACTACCGCCGGCGGCGAGCGCGGCGCGGATGTAGCGGTACCACCGCGGCACGTGGTAGACCCAACTCGCCTTGTCGGGCGTGAGGAAGTGCACTTGTGCGTCTGCGAGCATGCTGTCGACGTCGGCAGCTGACGCGTCTGTGAGCGCAGCAGCAGTCGCAGATCTCGCGCTGGCTTGGACGCTCTCGAGCGAGAACGCGGCGATCTCGCGCAAACTGGGGCTGGAGCTGGAGCTGCTGGCTGCTGCGCTTCTCGTGTTGCTGCTCGTGGGCTTCCCAATCTCTGCGGAATCGGTCTCCTGGTCCCCAGTCGCGAGCTTCCGCTTCTTGTTGGACGCGGCCATCGCAGACAACGGCGAGTTGCAAAGTGAGGAAGAGCGCAAGTGGCGGCGAGGAAATAAGGGTCCAAGTTCGCGCGCTGACGAGACCGAGGTGGCCGACTTGGCGCGAATGTGTGGGATGGGACGAGAAGTACCTATCGCTGTGTGTGTGTGCGTGATGATCCAACAGCCTATGTGATCGCTAGCAAGCGAAGGTCATCCGCGCGGCACATACGGACGAACTGTTCGCATTTCAGTCGGCGCCGCACTCGTTGTGCACAGTGAAGAGCGTCACTTGGTGGTTGCAGTGATGATATGCAGCAAGTTGTTCCAGGATGACACCACAGATGCGGAGATCAAAGAAATGTTCATCATCGCCATCGTCACAGCACACTCGTGCAACATCCATGATTCTCCTCGACACACTCTGGGCGGAGTGTGCCTACTAGCCGTTGCCAGCCTGTTCGGTGTCAGTCTCGGAAACACCGCAGCGTGACGGACACACGCTTCTCGAGACACCGCTTCATCTTCGGTACCGCGTGCTTGTGCGTCAACTGCGTCGTGCCGCCCATGACCACGAGGTCGCCGTCCTGCAGCAGCAGCTCCAGGCGCTCAACTACACGTCTTGAGTCATCATTGGCACGACCAGCACCAGCTTTTTCTTGTCGTTGGTCATCCACCTCCTCCTCGACCTCACGCTCCGCCGCTCGCTTCCGTTTGGTGCCTTGCTTGGCCGAGAACACGAATTTCCGCGTGGCTCCGAGCGAGAGCGAGAACACGGGCGAGTTCGGCAGGAAGCGCTTGTCCGCGTCGTCGTGCGGGCCGATGTACTGCTCGCCGTTCGCGTACCAGTTGAGAAGCGCGCCGCGCAGGAAACTGCGGGACGTCTCCGGGTTCATCAGCATCGCCTGCATCGTCTTCATGCTCTGCTGCAGTAGCGCAGGCAGCGGCTTGGCTTCGAACGTGCTCCCGGAGAACCGTATGGTCATGTCGTAGGCTTGCTGGAACCGCGGCGTGAGCACATCGCGGCCGTACATCTTGATCGTGCCGGGCTGCGGCGGGTGGAGCTCCCATACGCGCTCGAACCAGTGCGCGTAGACGTCTCCGTCAAGACCCGCGACTCCGTCGTCGTCTTCAGCGAGCAGCAGCGCGCGGATGCCGATCGCATCGAAGACAGATCGGTACCAGCGCGGCACGTGGATCACCCAGCTCGCTCGGTCGTGTGTGAGGAAGTGCACCTTCGTGTCCGCGAACACTCGCTCCATTGCGCTGCTCACGATGTTGTCACTGCGTAAGAACTCGGTGAGGAGCGCGGATGTGGCAGCTCTCGCGCTCGCTTCGATGCTGAAGGATGCGAATGGGTCAGCAGTCGACGTTGGCGCTGGTGCTGTGGGGAGAACAGAGATGTTGGTGTTGAAATGTTTCGGAGTTCGGAGAGAGCTCGTGCGCTTCTTGCTCTGTTGTGCTGGTGGCGGCGGCACCACGGAAGCCGTCGAGTCTATCTTCATCGCTGCTCGCTCGCTTGTGTGCGCTCCCAGTAGATTCGCAATTGTGAGTCTCTCGAAGTCTGAATGTGCATCTGATCCGATTTCGCGCCAGGTCGTGCTCGAGTGTCTCTGGATGGCGCGAACACCAACCACGCATCCAGTCTTTCCTTCCGTACTGCACTGCGGTTTAACTCGCAGCACTTGCAGACCGTAGGTTGCGAACTTGCACGCTCACTTGGCCATATTGTAGCTGCTTGGAGCTGCTGTTTGCTGCAAGAACCTTCAAGCGCAAGGCATCTCCACGTACCTCGGAGTACTCCAAGTTCAGTCTATACTCCGCTGCTTGACCTGTGCACGAATCGCGTCGCGACAGCGAGTGCTGATGGCCACAAAGCACATGTGATCGCGATAATCGCCTCATGAACCTGACAAATGGCCATCAACAGCTCCATCACTCGGCGACGACACCTCGATGCGAAGTCGATGCACTTCACTCGTCCAATCGGCCGATTGCACGTCAATTGATCACCATACTTTACACAAGTCTAAGCACTGATTGACAAGCCTGACCATGGCTGTGCTCATGATCCTCGAAGAGCTCACAACCGAACTTGCCCTGCACCAGCAACTCACCAACCAGCATGAGCAGCTCCAGCGCCACGGTCCTCGACGCGCACGTGCACGCGGCCACGCTCCAGCACATCCGCGCGGTCGGCGACGACGAGGAGCCGTTCTACACGGTCGACCTGCGCTCCGTGGCGGCCAAGCACCGGCTCATCACGACGCTCATCCCGCGCGTGCAGCCCTTCTACACGATGAAGTGCAACCCGGACGTGCGCGTCTTCGAGCTGCTCACGGGACTCGGCTGCGGCGTCGACTGCGCGAGCAAGTCCGAGATCGACTTCTCTCTTACCCACGGCGTGGCCGCCGACCAGATCATCTACGCCAACACCATCAAGCAGAAGTCCCACCTCCAGTTCGCGCGCGCACACAATGTGCCACTCATGACCTTCGACAACGTCGACGAGCTCGTCAAGGTCGCCAAGGTCTACCCGGAGGCCCAGCTCGTGCTGCGCATCCAGGTGGACGACTCCAAGTCGCGCCATCAGCTCGGTGCCAAGTTCGGCGCGCCGCTCGCGACGCTCCCGGCGATCTTCGAAGCCGCCAAGCAGCTGCAGCTCAACGTCATGGGCGTGAGCTTCCACGTGGGCGTCGGCGTGCTGGACGCCTCGGCCTTCACGGACGCGATCACGCGCTCCAAGACCGTGTTCGACCTCGCAGAGACGCACGGCTTTCGCTTCAGCCTGCTCAACATCGGTGGGGGCTTCGCCGGTGACGACCTCGGCCCCGTCACAGTCCAGGACGCCGCGCGCGCGGTGAACAGTGCGCTCGACGCACATTTCCCAGAGTCGTCGGGCGTGCGCATCATCTCGGAGCCTGGACGCTACTTCGTCTCGGCGTGCGCGACGCTCAACCTAAATGTCGTGGGCCGCAAGACGGACCCGGTGCTCACGGAGCGCGCCGCCGCGGAGAAGGAGCCGCGCGAGAACGACCCGCGGTACATGTACTTTGTGAACGACGGCGCGCACGGCTCGTTCTCGGCACCGTACCTCTTCAAGCTGTACGACCCGATCCCGCTCGTCGTGCAGGGCGAGCCCGTGGCACCAGAGGCGGCAGCGGCTCTTGCCACGCTGCCAGCGAGCGTCTGGGGGCCGACGTGCGATGGCAAGGACTTCATCACGAAGGAGACGCAGCTCCCGCTGCTCGAGATCGGCGACTGGATCACGTTCCCGCACATGGGCGCGTACGGCTTCGCGACTGGAGGCACGTTCAACGGCTTCCAGCTCCCTGGCAAGATCTACGTGGAGGTCGAGGAGCAGTAGCAGCAGCAGTAGTTAGGAGGAGCACCAGCCCAGCCAGGTCGACGGAAGGCGGTCGTCGACGCGACCCCCTCATCCCTCACCTCGCTCTCACCTTCTTCACACCTGCTTGAACAAACAAATGCTTGCTCTCCTAGTACACTTGCTCGCCCTCCTAGTACACGAGCTGCGCGCTCTCGAGCAGGTTGTAGAACACGCCGTCGCCCGACGCCACGAGCTCCTGCACGGTGCCAAAGTCCTCGACGCCGCCGTCGCTCATCACGAGGATCTTGTCGAACTCGAGCACGGTGTCCAGTCGGTGGGCGATGCACAGCAGCGTCGTGCTCGAGTCGAGGATCTCGTACACGAGGTCCTGCACGTTGCAGTCCGTCTCCTGGTCCGTGGCGGTCGTGGCTTCGTCGAGGATCACGACACGCGACCTCAGCACCAGAGCTCTCGACAAACACAGCAGCTGGCGCTCGCCAGTGCTCCACGTTGCAACCATGCTCATGATGGTCGCGTCCAAAGACGCCTGCATCTTCAGGATGGACAGCTCAACCCCTGTCTTCCGGAGGATCTCCCACAGCGCTGCATCCTCGACTTGGCTCATCGGATCCAGGTACTCGCGCAGCGTCGCGTTCGCAAACACCGGGTTTGGAGGCACGTACGAGATCTTGGAGCGCAGCGTCTTCACGTGCATCTGCGTGACGTCGACTCCGTCGATCTGGATCAGTCCGTGCACGGGGTCACTCACCCGCATGAGCGCCATTGCCAACGATGACTTCCCAGCGCCGCTTCGACCCACGACGCCGATCTTTTGACCGCCTTCGATGTGGAAGCTCACGTTCTTGAGCGCCATGGATCCGTACGTGCTGGTACTGGTATCGTGGTTATGGTAGTGGTTCGCGGTCGTCGCGCTGTCGTACTGGAAGTACACGTTCTGGAACGTGATCGCACCGGCGCGCGGCCAGAACGGGTCGATCGGCTGCTGGAGCTGGTCACTCGTTCCTTCCGGCTCCACATCAATGTACTCCAGCACTCGCTCCACGCACGCCAAGTCCTTCTCGAGCAGGTTCCAGTTCACAAAGCCGTTCTTCAGGTCCTCGCGGATGTTCAGGAGTAAGAACAGGAGCAAGCCGATCGTGGAAGGCTCAGCTGAATCAGACGGGTCGTGACCGAACGCGATGAGCACGATCAGGAGCGAGCTTGTGAGCAGACTCTCCATCACCAGACACCGGAGCCCCACCCACGTCTCGAAGCACCACATCGAGAGAAGAATACGACTCGACTCGTCCACTTTCTCACCGTACGTGCGCGCAACTTGCAGCTTCTGCTCCGGCCCGAACGCTGCGATGACGCGCTTCCCGGTCATCGCCTCAGTGACGAAGTTGAATAGCGGCGAGTATGTCTCCCGGAGCATCAGGTAGATCTCGCCGCTCGGTTTGTTCGACCGGATGCCGTCTCGCCAGAACGCCGACAAGATACCGGTCGTGATGACGATGTTCAGCAGCATCATGAGCCACCAGACCAGCCAGTGCCACTCGCCAACGTTCAGCGAGGCACCATCACGCCAGCTCACGTGATTCGCCTTCAAAATGTGGCCGCTGAGCCACGCGAGCGACGCGAAGAGCGAGCAAAACGAGCTGAAGAAGCTGCGCAGCAGCGCGAAGATGACTCCTTGGAGACTCGAGTCGACAGCTTTCAGGTCGCGCGCGTATCGGTTCAGGATCCGCCCGACCGAGTTCGTCGAGAAGAAGCGCAGCGGAGCGTGCACGAGCGCCGACGTCATGCACTCGAAGAGCTTCCCTGCAGCGCTGAGAGAGAACGAGAACGTGGCGAACGCGGCGCAGAGAAACGATGCGCACGCGGCAGCGACGATCAACGTGTATCGGTTGAACAGTTCGATGGTGTGGGCGAGCGTCTCGTCCGACTCGTGCGCGCGCCCGGTCGACCCGATCCAGCGGCTGAAGTAGTACACGCTCATGGTCGACAGCACCTGCGTGATGTGGTGGAGAAACACGACCACGCAGAGCACCGAGAAGCTCTGCGAGTACGCGATATACTCTTTCAGTACCGTCGACCAGCCCTTCTTGCGGTACGCGCACGACGCGTGGTTCACAAAGTTGGACGACGACATCGACGTCGGCGACGGTCGAGCTCGCGGAGCGGACTGGATCTGCAACACCAGCGGATCCAGCAGCACCGACGCGTTCAACCGGAGCGCAGAGTCTTCGGGTGTCGAACCGCGCTCCTCCGACGCCTTGCGTCTCCGCAGAATGCCACCGCGCGTCGCAGAGTCGCCCAACAGCACTGATCGCTTTGAGCGAAATGCTTTGGGCACAGGTCGGTTCTCAGCTGCTGTCCGCGCCGAGATGCGGCGAACCTGGCGGTGGCTTGTGCTGCTGTCGCGCACACGTTCCAGCAGCGCCATGTGCTCCATCGGAATCGCACGGTCGACGTACTCGCACATGATCACCTCTGGGTTGTGGGTCGTGAGAACGATGGTCTTGTGTTGCAGCAGCTGTCCCATGCACTTGAGCAGCACCTCGCACTGCACGATGCTGTCGACGCTGTCGAGGGGCGCGTCCAAGATGTAGATGTCGGCGTCAGCGTAGCACGCCCGCGCGAGTGCGACGCGCGCTTGCTGTCCGCCAGACATGCTCACGAGACCGTGGGAGCCGATGACCGTGCGGTCACCAGCAGGCAGGTCCTTCAGATCTTCCAGCAGACAGCACGCCTCGAGCACACTCCAGTAGCGCACTTCGTCGAATGTCTTGCCGAACACGATGTTGTCCCGGATGCTCATCGACTGGATCCACGGCACTTGCGAGCAGTACGCGACACTGCCGTTCAGGTACACTCCGCCACGCTGCTTCGGGAGGAAGCCGAGCAGCGCGGAGAGCAGCACGGACTTGCCGCAGCCGACCTTGCCATGAATGACGACGAACTCACCGCGCTTGACTCGGATGGTGACGTTGACGAGCAGTTCCTCCGCGTCCGGCGACTTCGGCTGCGGGTTCGCGAAACTCGCGCCGACGACAGTGATCGCTTCTTCGCCAGTCGTTCCCAGCGAGTGTGTTCGCCAGTCTGCTCCCTGCAGCGCGCTCAGCTCCGCGCCGCGGATGTGGGACAGCTCGAGCGTCTCGTAGATCCGATGCAACGACACTCGGAACTGGAAGACCACCTGGATCACCTCCACTGCTGTGCCGAACGTGTCGTTGATCGAGTGAAAGATCGCGACGGCGCTGAACGTGAACGCTGGTGACTCGAACGCGTTGTTGGGGATATTGACGAGCAGGATGCCTGTTGCGATCAGGTTAACGGATGGCGCGATCCACGTGAGCGTGTAGCGCAGCGTACGCAGCAGAATGTGGCGCTTGAGCACGAACTGCTCGGTGTGGCGCACGTTCAGGACCTGAGCGAGCGCCCAGTCCTCCCAAACGTTCAACTTGATCGCGAGGATGTTCTGAAACATGCGCCCCAGGACGCCGAAGCGCTCGTCCGTGATCGAGAGCCACTGGCGGAAGAGCGACGACTCGGACCACGTGACGAGCTGAATCGTCGCGTAGATCACGAACGACACGAACAGGATGCCCGTGATCACGTGCCCCGCGACCCAGCGGAAGACGAGGAAGAGGCCGAAGAGCTCCATCGGCATCATCCAGAGGCGGTGGATCATCCGGAAGGCGCTCGCGACGTTCGCGATGTCGATCGTGAAGAGGTTCGCCGCGCGGGAGGGAACCGGCTGGCGCTGCTGGAAGCGCTTAGCGTCCAGCACGCTCTCGATCAGCAGCACCTGCAGCGCGCCCGCGATGCGCACGTCGAGGACGCGCAGCAGCAGCTCCGCCCATGCGAGCGTGTAGGAGCGCAGGAAGCGGGAGGCGAGCAGCACGAGCGTCCAGAACGCGCCTTTCGACGCCACGTGCTCGATCTCGTCCGCAGCCGCCGCGCGCACGACCATGTACACCGCAATTGGACCGGCGAGTTCGCACGCGACTGCGGCGAGCGAGAGCGCGCCACTCGCGAGCAGCAGGCGCCGCTGGGTGCGCAGTGCCGCCAGCACGAGCGAGCGCGAGGACGTGAGCGCCACCTTGAACTGCGCGGCACAAAACGCGCTTGTGTCCTCGTCACGCAGCGCCCAGAGGTCGTCGAAGCGCAGTGGCCGCCGCGCGCAGAGTCGCGCCAGGCGCGCGCACCCGCTGAAGAACTCGAGTGACCACCACGCGGGCGGCGCCTGGCGGCCCACATTCGCGGACTGGCTCGCTTCCGCGTCGGCGCACACGTCGCTTTCGACGCCGTCGCCATCCGCGTCAGGGTAGAGCAGCACGTGGTGCTCCTCCTGCTCCTGGAGGGAGGCCGAGCCGTAGCTCTTGAGATGCATGCGCTGTCGATTCGATTCTCTTGATTCAGAATGAATATGTAACAATTCCTGTCTCTTTGCTTACCCACGAAATTGAACCCATTATCAGCATTAAAATGGTGTAACTAAAGTATTTTCTATGGTACAATGAAAAGAAACTAGTTACATATAATAATATTTACAGCTTCGTTACTAAGAAGATTATACAAAAGATACCGTAAACAGTCGCTTATAAAAGACGAGCTGTCTAAGCCAATCACAACTAAGCTTTTGACGACACTGGACATTGCTCCATATATTTCTCTTCATGTGGGTGACATGAAGAGAAATATATGGAAATTTGTATGTCTTTGACTGACCAATCAAAGGCAGTCAGAAGCGTTCACTAGAAGGACCTCTAGGGTCGTTCTAGAGAATAAAAGGTCCTTCTAACTTCAAAAGAACGACGACTGCTCCAAGCCAGCACCAAGGTGCACCAAGCGCGGCCACCTCAACGCCATGGACAGCGACGGCGGCGGCGACCCGTTCTTCGACGAGGTGCACTCCCTCCGCCACATCCCCTTCGCCCTCTTTCCTGTTTTTCACGCTCTCTGGTGGTGTACAGGACGACGACGGGGACTTCGACGACCTGTACGCCGCGCCGGCAAAAGCGGCGCCGCCTAGAGCCGATCGCAGCCCGGCGTCCAGCGCCGCGTACTCGCGCTCGGACGACGACGTCGCCACTAGTCGACCGCAGCCGCCTGTAGAAGCAGGTACTGGCACAATAACAACAGGCGAACGCGGCAAACAGCGCACAAAGGCGACGCGCGAGAGGCGACCGGCGGGCGACGAGCGCGAGCCGCGGCGCAAGGGCAGCGAGGAGCTCTTCGGCGTGCGATGGGAGGACGACGCGACAGCCAAGGCGTGTGGCCGCTGCGCGAGCCCCTTCTCGCTGCTCAAGCGCAAGCACCACTGCCGGTGCGTCCGCGCGCCTACTACTGGTGGTGTGAGTCCCTATATTAACGTGCTGCGTTGTCTTGCGGGGATGTGGGATCAGTCACTGCGGCTGCGTCATGTGCTCCGAGTGCTCCGTGTTCCGGTACTTCGAGGTCAGCCGCAAGAAGCACCGCGTGTGCGCTGTGTGTAACGAGGAGCTCGCGCGCGCAAACCGGCTCGGAGACTCGGACGCGGAGAGGAGCGTGACACGCTCGGCCGCCACGGACGACGGCGCCGACAGCGCGCGCGCCACGCCGTCCAGCAGCGCTGGGAGGAAGCGCGGCAAGCTGCGCGAAGGGCTCAAGAAGACGTTCGAAGGCAGGAAGAAGCGAGCGGAGCGTGGCGTTGAGGCTGGGAAGAAGACGCCGCCTGCAGGCGCCGTGAACGCGACAACGCAGGCGTCGCGACCAGCCGGACTCAGCGAGGACGAGCGCAAAGCTCCTGCAGACGACTTATTCGATCTCGCGGACGACACCTGGTTCGCAGATCCGCACACGAACGACAGCGTGAAAGTGGAGAGGACGCACCATGCAACCGGGCACGGCGAGGAGATGATCGGGCGCAACAAGTACGAGCCGAGTCGATACTCTGTCGATCACTCGACGCAACGAACTACGAAGGACGAGTGGCACGATGCACGTGGCCGCCACACGCTTGCGATCGGTTCGGCTCCTCAGCGAGGACCAGGAGGATCGCTCCCAATCGATGTCTACGCGTCGGTCAGCGACGACGAGTTCGACGGCCCACGAGCCAGAATGGAGATGCCCCGACCAGAGCAGCAGGCACCTATGACGACGCGATCGCCACCTGAGACACCTGTTGTCGCGGTAAGAGTGGTGCCGAGCGACGACGGCGACAACGAACGCAACCTGCGGGAGCGCCACTCGCTGAAGGCAGGCTTGAAAGGCATGTTCCACATCCACGGCAAGAAGGATTCCGCGAGCAGGCGCAAGAGTGCGTACGCTGCACCTCTCACATCATCTGCCCCTACAGCGTCGCGGTCGACATCCAATCCCCACGCTGTTGAACCAACGCAAGCAGCACTAACGGCACAAGCACGTCCAACGTTCTACGAAGCGAACGTGGACGAGCTGGTCGTGGACAACTCTCCCGGGTACTTCGACTCCTCGAGTCGAGGCAACAGCAGGACCCCCGCTGCCTCCGTTAGCCAGAGTCACAGGGCCTCAGAGAGCGCGGCGTGGGGAGGTGCGCTGCGTCCAGCATCGGTGGAACCTCGTGCAGCGACGACGATCGATCAAGAGTCTTACAGCATCGTCGAGTCCCCAGCGGAGGTCGTGCGCGCCACTAGCGAGACAGAGGCGAAGGAGGTGGTGGCGACGCCTCGACCTGAAGCAGACAGCAACGGCTTCACTGGCGCGTTGAAGCGCTTTCTCGGCATCTCCGGCGCCAAGTCGCCAGGAAAACGAGCAGAGAGCCAAGACGCGGCACATCCTCCTCACCAAACAGGCAACGCCACGCCAGTTTTCGTCGAATCGGAGCGGCAGGTGTCTGCGCCGGCGAGCTCGCAGCCTTCGCAATCCGGATTCCGCGAGAGTACCAGCGTGCTGAGGGGCGGGTCGTTTGATCGATACTCTATGGCGGAGAGGTCGATGGCCGAGTACAGCGACGCGAGTTTTCGAGATGAGTCGCGCTTCACAAAAACGGACTACGCGTCATCGCTCAGCAGCTTCCGCCAGGCGGACCCTCCGTCAACCCGAGTGTCGACTTTCGCCGGCGCGTTCACCTCGAGAGACATCTCTCAGAAGGCGCGGCGAGACACCTTCGACGAGTTGTTTGCGTCGCCAAGGAGTCGTGCTGCTCCTACCTCGAACGACGTGAGCGCAACAAGAGCCTGGAGCGGAATCAGCGCTCAAGCAAGTGCAGTGATCCCCACCACTGGCGTCGACCGATTCGATCGCCGCCGAGAAGACTCCTTCAGCAGCTATCCCGATTCGGAGCCAAAGGAGCACGCACCGTTAGTCTACGGCATCCAACGCTCTAGGTCGTCGTCGATTGGACTCGGAGAGAGCTCAACGGTGTCGAACTCGACTGGACTGGACTCAAGCCGGAGCGGCACAGGAAACGCATGGAGCGTCGTGAGTGCAGAGCCGAGCTTCGGAGTCGCGGCATATGCTGTTCCTTCGAGCGTTTCAGTTGACCGATTCGCTGCTGCGCGCGCGGAGAACAACACGGACGAGTTCGGCTCGAGCACCCATGCGAGCATCATGGATGATATCGGGCGCCAGCGGACTCTTGCTGCAAGCTCAGCTCGACCTACAAGCTCTGTCGACGATATCTTTGCTGAGTTCGAGCGGCCGAACGACTACGTGTTCGATCCGGTCTCTGGAGGGTACGTGTCAGCATCAGCAACCAGCTCGACGCGTGCCAGCAAACCGGCCGTGACGCAGAGCAGACATTCACGTCACATGGATCGGGAGCCACAAGCGAAGATCTCCTCGAACGAGATCGAATTGGCGCCTCACGCCCCACGCGAAAGTCTGTCGGCTTCAGGTGACATGGAGGACGATGATGAACTCGACGACACGATCGTGAACAAGATCTCGTCCCTGGAAGATGAACTCGCGGCGCTAAAGCAACTCATTCGGAAGCGAAAGGATCACGAGCGACCTTCCAGTACCAGCAGGACTTCGCGGCCATCGACACGCCATTCAAGTAGCACGCATGCGTCGCAGCTTCGCGCCGCAGAGCAGAGTTCCAGGAAGATGAGCATCTTCGACCACGACAGCGGCAGCAGCGATGAAGATGCTGGTGGTCGCAAGAGAGGCTCAAAGCGATCCGACTCGAAGAATCCTGCGAAGACCGAGCGCGACACCGACAGCAAAGGGAGCCGAATCGTACAGAAGAAAGCGCCAAGGCGTCGCGACTCCTTCGCGGATCTCTTCGAGGACAGTCCGACAACAGGTGCTGCTCTTGGAGCTGGCAAAGGCTACGAGTCGCTGTTCCAAACAGGTTCGGGGAAAGAAAGTGGGAGTGAAAGCGATCCGGAACAGCAGCGTCCGCGACGCCAAGCTACCTCAAAGAAACAGTCCACGAAAGCTGGAACAGAGCGCACGCGCAGCCCAGCCGCAAGTGACAGCGATAACGAGGAATATCTGTCACTGAAGACGCGCGAGCGCAAAGCCGACGTCTTGGAGAACGAAGACGACGAAGGGGAGCAGTACACGTCGCTGAAGAATCGTGTCCGTGGCTCTGATCGCCGCAAGCCGCAGCAAGTGTCGGCACCGTCAAGTGTGGGGCTCTTCAGCGAGTCCGACGAAGAAGACAAAAAGCCAACTTCACGAGCAGAGGAGACACCGAAAGCAGCAAAGGCAGCGCCACTCGCTGCAAAGCGGTCGGCGAAATCGTCTCAACAGGACTCGATCGACGCTCTCTTCGATTCGTCCGGTGAGCGTGACGTGACGAACTTCTTCGACTTTGGTGGCGACAGCCCATTGGAAACCAAGGTTGCGAGCCAAAGTGACCGTGAGATGGAAGGTCCGATCGTCGAGAAGAGTGCGGTGGCGGCTGCTTCCGACACGCCACTTAACGACGCTGTCGATCTTCCAGTGTCGCCAGACGACGGCGATTCGGACGAAGAGTTCGCTTCGATGCTAAGGAAGTCGCGCGCGGGCTCCTACAAGAACGCCGCAACACACGCCAGCGAGCCGACTCCTGATCATGCAACGCCTGTCAGCCACGATGTCTCCGTCTTGGAAGGTGAAGTCGAGAGTGCGTCGACCGGCTTCGATGGTGAGCTCACGCACCAGCTTTCAACAGCGAAAGCCCGAAGAGGAAAGAGTGTCTCGTTCTTTGACGACGTTCCACGAGTCGCTGAAGATCATCGCATGAGTCTCGACTCGGTGAACGAGAAGTCCGAGCACTTGGCTTCAGAGAGCGCGCGCGGCGTGGAGGGAGAGACCGAGGACACACCCTCGTTGGTCGAGCTGGTGGTGGGTGATGAGGCAGCTTTCGTGCCACCGACAACTCCGGTAGTGGCGTCGACTGCTGTGTCTGCCACGGCTCCAGTCGCCGACTCGGAGGACGACGTGCTGGGCATGTTTGACAAGTCGAGCGACTTGTTCAGCGCGCACTTTGACTCGACTCCTCTGGCTAACGACGAGAGCGACGGCGGTTCAGACGACGATGACGACGGGCACGCGGACGAGTTCAGCTTCGAGGTGAAGCCGAAGAAGCCACGTGCTCGCGTACCGGAGCCGCTGGTGGCGACCGTCAAGCCGACCAAGCAGATCGTGGACGACGAGGAAGGCGGGATGCTCCTTCTTGGGCGATACTCATCTGCTCCTGTGTCGACGACGCAGTCAGACTCCACCGCCAGCGACGATCTGGCCTTGAACACCGGATTGGCATTGGCACCAGCAAGCAGTGCAACCCTGGAGCCGTCGTCGGAGATCGGCCTCCAACAGTCAGAGCTGATCGACGATGCGAAGGAAGACTGGCAGCAGCTACAGGAGCAGGAGAAGGAGCGCAAGAAGAAGCTGCAGCTCAAACAGCGGCAAGCGCAGCGCGAGAAGCTGCTGAAGAAGCAGGGTGCGTCGTCGAAGCAGCTCAACGCACCCAGCTCAGCGACATCGTCGTCCTCCAGTGGCGTGAGTGAGAAGAAGAAGAAGACCAAGAAGGACCGGTCGTCGACTGCCGCAGACGACTCCGCGGCGCCATCTTCCCGGAAGAAGTTGTCGTCGAAGAAGCACAAGCACAAGTCGCACGCAAAAGACGAAGGCGGACACAGCAAAGAGACCATCGAGACGAGCGGCGCCACGCTCACAGAGCTGTAGCAGCCGTGGCGAACGTCTTGTACGTACACACACCACATGTTAAATAGGAGCGCCGCCTACTTGGTGCGCTTGAGCATCTTCTGGTGCAGCGAAAGCAACCAGAGCCTGTGCACCTTGGGGATGAGCTCGTCGACCGCCACGCGGTCGAACGGGTTCGCTGCCCAGCCGCTCTCGAGAATCTCGGCGCACCCTTGTGGGATGCTCGGCAGCAACGGCGGGCGCTCGCCACTCTTGACGCACGTGTACACCTCGAGGTGGGTCTTGCCCTCCCACGGACTGCGGTCCGGCACCATGATCTGCCACAGCGTGATCATGAGGCTGTACGTGTCGACCGCGGTACCGTATCGCGCCGTCTTGCCGCCGAGGATCATCTCGGGCGCCATGTAGTCGACCGTGCCCGCGATCGTCATCGTGCCGTCCGTGCGCGGCCGCAGCAGGTTCGCCTCACCAAAGTCCGCGAGCTTGAGCAGGTAGTCCTGTCCCAGGAGGAAGTTGTCGGTCTTGATGTCGCGGTGCAGCAGCGGCGGCGAGAAGCTGTGCAGGTACGCGACCGCTTTGCACGCGTCCAGCCACGCCTTGAGCTTCGTCGAGAGCCCCCAGAGCGAGCTGTTCTGCAGCGCGACGTCCAGCCCTCCGTACTCGCAGAACTCGAACACGAGCGAGATGGACGGCGGCACGACGCAGAGCCCGTAGAACTGGACAATGTTCGGGTGCGAGAGCTGCACGTTGAGCGCGGTCTCGCGCGAGAACCGGTGCAGCTCCTCGTCCGTCACCTGCACCGACGTGTAGATCTTGAGCGCGATGTCCGTGCCGCCGCGCAGCACCCCGCGCATAACGATGGACGTCGCGCCCTGCGCGATGATGCCATCGAGCTTGAGCGCCGAGAAGTCGACGACGCTCTTGCGGTGCTCCTCGATCATGCGGTGCACGTCGTACACGGACGTGCGCGTGGAGAAGTTGATGATCATCCCGCGCTCCGACAGTTGCCGCATGTACTGGCGCATCGGGTTGCGCGTCGGCGCCGAGCCGTCGTCGATGCCGAGCCAGTAGCGCGTGTCGGCGCGCAGCGAGAGCAGGATCGCGACGGTCGTGAGCGCGTACAGGCTGTAGACGACGCAATAGCCGATGAACACGTCCTGCGTGCCCCTCATGCCCGAGATGTCCATGAGCTGCACCACGAGGCTCGCCGTGACGCCCACGACGCCGCTCACGAAGAAGAAGTCGAACGTCGAGCGCGCGTGGAAGACGAACTTGGCCCAGAAGTAGAAGCAGAAAAGCAGGAAGTGCACCGCGATGGAGATCGCGTTGATCGCGTTGCGGCCCTGGTGATACAGGCTCATGAACAGCACGAGCATCACGATGCAGACCGCGCCCGAGTACACGATCGATCGCACCACGGCTTCCTGCGACACGCTGCGCTGCGTCATCAGCATCGGGAGCAGCTGGAAGATCCACACGAGCGGCAGCGACGTCACGTTGCACGGATACGCCGCCTCATCGAAGGACGTGAACACCGCGGTGCCGTCGCCCGCAGGCGCGATCGTCACTTCCTGGTAGCTCACAGCGTAGAGCGCCACGCCGACAGCCGACAAGAGCGCGATCATGTACCAGATCGCCTCGTAGCACGGCAGCATGAACGCCGACGCTGCGAAGTAGCACACAGCAGCACAACAGAGTTAGCACCGTGCCTCGTCCGCCACGAGCACCGCCCAATACAACGCACTCAGGTTGGTGCGAGCGCTCGACTGCGTGTGGCTGCGCAGCACGCGCGTGCGCGAGCGGCTGCAGCGGATGGCGATCCAGAGCGACACGACAAAGAGCACGACGTGGTTGAGCACGGGGATCGTGATCGTGGAGATGGAGGCGGTCGAAATGAGGAAGAAGCCGTCGCTCTTGGCGTACGGCAGCTGGCAGCGCGCGGTGTACGTGGCGCCGACGCGGGTCTTGAGCACCGCGGCGATGAGCACCGCGATGGGCACGACTGCGACCGAGAGGAGCAGCGTGAAGAGCAGGAAGTACGAGTCCCAGTTCGAGTTGAAGCGCCGGTAGAGCGACACGAGCCACTGCTTGGGCGACGCGCGGTGCCGGGACGCCCCCGCCGGGCGCAGCTCGTCGCCGAACGAGTCGCCGGACGTGCTGGCGTCCAGGTCGGCGAACGAGTGGCACGACGGGTCGCGCGCGGACGCGGTGCCGGCGCGGCCGACGCTCGCCGCCGCGGCGCCGAAGATCGCGCCGAGCGAGAGCTGGTGGCCCGCGAGGCTGTGCTGGTTGAGCGTGACGTTGCCGACCGTGAGGTTGCTGCTGGCGTTGATGTTGCCCGCCGCGCTGTGGAAGCTCGTGAGCGGTTCGTGCGCCACGTCGTCGATCACGATCGCGGCCTGCAGCGACGGCATGATGTTCTCCGGCGTCGTGAACACCGAGCTCGTGGTCATGAGCGGGAAGAGGTCGTGCAGCGAGTCGGCGCGCGCGCGCGGCTGCGGCGCCAGCGGCGGCGCCGCGCGGTGCTGGAACGAGTTGCTGCTGCGCGCTGCCGTCGTCATCGTCGTCGACGGCGGTGGCAGACGCCCGTACTCGTAGTAGCGCTCCTGATCGGGCCGCATGGGGAGGCGTGCGACATGCTGCGCGTCGTCGTCGGCGGCGTGCGAGTCGCGCGCTTCCAAGAGCGTGAAGCTGGTGCTGGGCGTGGCCGCGGGCGAGTCGATCGCGCGGTCGTCGTCGACCGCCGCCATTGCCGCCACCTTCTTCGGTCGTCGCCGTTCCTACTTGCTGTAGAGACTGTGGGAAGGCCAGCAGCACATGCGAGGCGCTCAGACACGCGTGACTGCGGTTCAGTATGGAGATGCGCAAGGAGGTACTATTCGCGAGGTCACAGTGAGAACATGGGGTATTATTTCATGTGTTCGAAATTTTGCGGATCCGGCTACCGGGATACGCGGAGGTCGACAATCGAAAATGAAAATGATTGTTACCAGGTGGATATCGGAAGCTGTACGACGCACGACGAAGACGCGTTCCGCAACAGCGATGCTCGTGGACGCCCACTGCCACCTGCACGACCCGCGCATATGCGACTCCCAACTGCAGAGCCCAGTCAGCACGCTGAGCGCGCTGGTGCGTCGCGCTGCCGCTGCGAACGTGACGCACGTCGTCTCGTGCGCGTGCTTCGCCGCCGACTGGGACGCGCTCGAGACGCTGATGGCCGACTGGGAGAGTGTCTGTGCTGCAGCATCAAGTGGCAGCAATGGGGGTAGTGAGGTGGCGCCGATCATCGGACTCGTGCCGTCGTTCGGGTTGCATCCGTGGTGGGCGAGCGACGCCAGCGGAGACGTGTACGTGACGCAGCTCCGAGCGCTGCTGGAGAGGCACCCAACCGCCAGCGTACGTTCACCGTGATGCATTGACAGTCATGCACTTTCTAGTACGAACTCTGAGGTGTGTACTCACGGACTCGTGTCAAACATCAAGCAGCTTGGCGAGATCGGACTCTGTAGCAGCAGAAGAGGTCAAGCGGTCGACGCGCATGTCCAGGAGCGTGTCTTCAAGGAGCAGCTCCAGCTCGCCATTGAGCTGTCGCGCACCTGTGTGATCCACTGTGTCGGTCGCTACGGAAAGCTGCTCGAGATCCTGCTCGACACACTCCGAGAGGCGAAGCAGTTGCCGCCGCGAATCGTGCTCCACTCATACGCCGGAGGAGCACAACAAGCAGCAGCGTTCTTGGCGCTAGAGAAGAAGGCGCCGGCTACACGCGTCTTCTTCTCGTTGAACGTAAAGCAGCTCACCGACACTAGGTCGGACAAGGCGGCGGCATGCTGTGCAACGATTCCGCTGCGCGCGCTGCTGCTGGAGACCGACGCTCCCGACCAAGTCCCAGATACAAGTGTGATCGAACGCTTCTGGGACTCAAACGATACACTCGGGTTCTCACTCGCAAAGACTCTGGCGGTGTCGAGCGGACTGAGCGAGCCTGCGCTCGTGGCGGTGGCGTACGCGAGAGCAGCCGAGATCCGGCAGATGGACCTCGCGGACTTGGCGACCGCCGTGCACAGCAACTCGGGGGAGGCGTTCGGGTTGGGTCACTGTTGATGCACATGACCCCTTTCAAGCAAGCATGCACGTGTTCCTGCCTTCTCTGGGCCATTTCGCAACCGCCGCTCTCGCTTCTCATCATATCGCCGCGTAGTCGAGGTCGCTGTAGAGCAGACTCTGGCGCATCGGATCATGACTCTCTGAAACACAAGCCACATTCGTTAGGACTCCGCCAGCTATCAGGATACATCATTGCCACGCACCTCGCTGCTGCTGCTGCCGCACACCCTGCCGCTGGAATGCGAGCGCAACGAGCATGACCACCGCGCCGCCGACCGCCAAGACCACAGCGGATTCAACGCTCACGAGCGCCGAGTTACCTGACGGTGCTCGAGGTTTCTGTGTGCTGTCCAGAGCCTTCGCTGCCTCCTCCTGTCCCTGCTGCTCTGCTTCGGACTTGCCTTGCTTCCCAGTAGCCGCTTCTTGAGCTGCGGGTTTGTCTTCCGTGTCTGGGAGCGCGTCCAGCGCTACAGCCTCCGCCTTCGCTTCGTCTCCGACGGCTGTCACTACGTCCCAGGACCCAGCACCTCCGTTGCTACCTGCAAGTGTGGAGGTGCTGCCCAGCACCTGAGCGTCGACACAGCCGAACGCTGCAGCTGCGATCACTGCGAAGAGCACGCATGCGCTCCATCTACGCGCCATCCTCTCCAGTGTCCGGATCGCCGAGTGTCCTGGAGGTCGTCGCGATGCACACACGAAGCGTCACACCAGCACCAGCGACGCTTCCGAAGGCCTCTCGATTCTTCACCGCATCCAATCAATGCATACGAGTATCAATGCAAGCGCTTCCTCGACCTTGCCTACCTCCTGCGCCAGTCTGCCTCCATCCAGCATGCGCGCTTGGCGCCTGCGATCCATCCGCTTCAAGCCGCCCTGTTCTTGCGCACATACACTTGCAAAATGATGTAAAACACACAGAATCTGCCTCGTCGCATGATTCAGTTGTTGCTCGCATTGGGTGACCACCTTGGAGGCAGCTTGGAGGGAGCTTGGAGGCAGCCAGCCACCCGTGACACACACGCTCTTCCTCCTCTTCCTCCTGCCACCATTTCCCATCCGAGCCTCTTTCCGACAGATCGACCGATGAGCGACGCGCGCCGGCAGCTGGCGGGCGGCGACGGCGGCATCTGCGCCGACTCGGCGGCGTTCCTGGGCGTCGGCAACACGCGCTGCTTGCACGAGAACCTCGGCACCGCCGTGTTCCTGCTCGGCGTGATCGTCGTCGTGTCCATCGGCTTCGACCGGCTCATCCACGTCGCGCGGCGCGGCGTACAGTGCCCGCAGCTCAGCCGCATCGTCGACCGCATTTTCCAGGAGGTCATGATCATGGGCTTCATCTCCATGGTCATCTTCACGCTCAACACGAGTGGCGCGCTGCGCCGCATGAACTTCGCGGTCGACAACCTCTCGCCGTCCGAGCAGCTCCACTTCTACGAGTTCTTCCACTACATCGTCTTCCTCACCATGATCTACTTCATCCTCATCGTGCTGCTCCTGCTCTTCATCGGCACGGTCGTCCCCAAGCTCATCTGGAAGAAGCACCACGCCCGCTCCCTCGAGTTCGTAGATCCCGACCGCGACCCCGACGACGACGAGCATGACGACAGCATCGCGATCGCGTTCGGCTACCCAGACGACGAAGACGATCCGGACTACAACACCAACTACGGGACCGGCGACAGCGTGTACCGAACCGTCGACGGCTCGGACGAGTACCTCGTGCGCGGCGACTTCACCTCGACGACGTCACGCCACCAGCCGAACCGCGTGTCGGCGTTACGGCGACAAAAGTCCGGCATGGACTTGGTGCAGGGCTCGCGCGCGTACAGCCTCCTGCTCGAGCGCTACGAGCGCGAGGGCTGGTGCTTCCGCTTCAACCTGCTCAAGCAGTGGCACCTCTGGAAAAGTTTCGAGATCCTGGCGTACAACATCTGCCAGAACCGCTCCGGGTACATCTACAAGAACCCGGACGAGATGGAGCGGCTCTTTGGCGTCAAGTCGGCGCACCGGTCGATGGAGAATCTACTGCGTCCAGAATCCCCGCGCGCGCCGATGACCTACGCGCGCTACCACGCGCTGTGTATGCGGAACCTGCTCTTCCACATCACGGACTTGCACTTCAGCGCGCTGCTCATCCTGTTCGTGATTTCCGTGCTGCCGTCGCTATATCCCAACTACGACCACTGGATCTTCATCGGCGTCGGCGGGGTGCTGCTGCTGGCGAACCTCATCATCTTCTTCAAAGTGCTCAAGATCCTGCGCGGCATCGTCGACGACCGGCTGCGCGTGATCACGATGCGCGACATCAAGACGCGCCTCGCGAAGAGGTTCCCTGGCATCGAAGACGGAGAAGACGGCGAGAGTGCCGTGCGGACTCAGGGATCCGAGGTCGCCACGACAGCCCCGAAGCGCCCGACCCTGAAAGCCGTCGCGATGGCCGTCCGCGCAGTCATTCGCATGCAGATGTCCGCGCTCTGCCATCGCCAGCTGCACCACCACGACGATCGCTTCTGGTTCAACAGCCCCAAGCTGCTGCTGCGGATGTTCCAGTTCGCGACGATCAGCCAGGCATTCTACCTCGTGTGGCTCTCACTCGTCGCGGTGCCAACGATCGCCAAGAATCCCGAGGCGCTCTACCTTCTCCCCATCATGATGTTGCTGCCGTTCGTCGCGCTCTGTGTCATAACGCCGATGACAATGCCGAGTCTGGTGCTCGTGATGAGCTTGACGGGCATCTTCGTCGACCTGAACACCGACCAGCGTCGAGCGGGGAACCTATCGCCGCATGAGGTCGCAAAGGTGCAGATCCGCCTCATGCGCCGCTCGTTCCTCAAGCGCCACTACAACGAAGCAGACGACGCCACGTACGGACTGCACTCTCCCACAAGCTGCGCGCCAGGAGGAGAGCTGGACGCCGTTACTTCGCCGACCAGCGTGTTCCTGCGAATCTACGACTCCCCGACTGCAGCAGCGGCGCACACCGGATTAGCCACAGAACCTGTGAGTCCAGCGAACTCAGCAACGCGCGGGTACGCAGCAGAGCGTGACAGCCAGACCTTCCACCAGCTCTCACTGAAAGGCAGCATCGCGAGCGGTGGTGGGGGCTCCATCGGCCGGAACGGTGGATCCATCGGTCGGAACGGAGGATCCATCGGTCGGAGCGGCCGTGACGATGTCGCCTACAGCCCGCGACGATCGTTCAACCTTGCGGCGTTCCAAGCATCCATGCACCCGTCGGCGATCGGTTCTGTACACAGTAGCCCGCGCGGCCAAACGAGCGGAGACGGCACCAACTCAGCGTCAGCAGCACCAGCGAACTGGAGCCAAGCCGATGTGGAAGTGGGAATCGAGGCGGCACGTACTGCGAGCGGCGGCGACTCGGGAAGCAACCAGACGGACATCTCAGTGAACCCCGCGGCCGAGTCGCTCAAGCGCTACTGCTCCAAGTATGGCGGATACCCCGAGAGCTGAGCGGCGCGCTTGAAGGATCGGGATGCTTGCACACAGCACACAAACACACACAAACGAAGCTCATGTACCCTGACATCTAGCAGCAGGCAGACAGCACACCGCAGTGTGCGCTCGCGGACGAACGCGATGGTATACTTGATGTAATAGACTCCGACCAACCTGGTTCCCTATTCCGCGGCGGTCGCAGTGTTCGTCACCGCAGGCTTGTACCGGTACGCCGGACGAAGCGCTCGCTTCTCCTCCTGCAGGGGACAACAAGGCATGCAGGCAAGCGACCCGTAAGCTCCACAGTCATCTCACGCATCCTGTCAACCAGGACGATGCAAAACCACTCGACGCACCATGGAGACGAGGTCGTCTCGGTAGATGAGTCCGAGCTCCGCCAGCTTGCGCTGCGCAGCTTGGTCCTCTGAACTCGCCGGCTCGAGCGCTGCCAGCGACTGCGCATACGAGCCGATCTCGACTGGCGTGGACGAGCCTGCTCCAACGACCGGCACAGCCACCACAGGCGGCGTACTGATGTTTGCGAACGGAGGTGCGAGGTGGGGAGGAGGCACTACACCTGCAGGATGTGGCGGGATCCCTGGAGGCATACTGCCCGGCGCGGCTGGTGCTGCGCCAGGGACGGCGAGCCACGGAGGTGGCGGAGCCCCATATCTGCAGATGCACGTTGAAGCACGTGAGCTGGTAGACACACTCAGCAGCGATCACAGCGTCAGCAACGCAGCACGTACGGCGGTGGGGCGTGGAGGAGCGCGCCAGGAACCGACTGCGGCGCGAACCCCGGCGGCATCCCCATCGGCGCCATCAGTCCGCCTGGGAATGGCCGTGGCGGCGGCGGGCGGAACGCCAGGTGGTTTGGAGGAAGCGCTGCGACCGGCGGCGGCCGCATACCGACCATGCCCGGCGCTTGGAGGTGTGGCGGCGGCGGTGGCGGTGGCCGCATCGGGAAGCCCGGCATCGGCTGCGGCGGGAAGCCGTTCGGCACCGCTTGCGGCGGGCCGTCCAGTCGCGGCTTCTTCGCATCTGTGTGTGCAGCACGACAATCACCATCAGCAGCAGCAACAGATCGTTAGTCTCCTCTAGCGTCTTGTATTCTGAAGGTCATGCACACAGTGATAATCGCACCGCCGGTAAGCTTGTCGTCCAGCGGCACGCCCTGCATGCCGTAGATGTCGAGGTCGACGGAGTCGCGACCGGGCTTAGCATTGGGTACGGCAGTCAGCGCCTCCTTGTGCACCTGCTGCATGTGGATGAACATGCCGCCGCCCGTCGAGAGCTTCTTGTGGCACACGGGACACTTGAAGTGCCGCGCCTTCTGGTGCAGGATCAGCGCATTCTCGTCGTCGAAGTTGCGCTCGCAGTAGTAGCAGAAGATGCGCCGGCTGCCGGTGGCGCCCGCACCGCTTGAGCCGAAGCTGCCGCCGCCGTCCGCGTCGTCGTGGCGCTTCTTCTTCCCCATGGAGGCGACCAGGCAGGTGGTGGCAACTGAGCTGCTTTGTGCTGGTGCTGCGACTGGTGTCGGCTGAATCTGTGTGAACAAGCGGTAGTGAAGAAATAGAGGGCAAAAATGTCTTTAACAAGGGAATAGACTTAGAAATAGATATTTTGCCCTTTGCTTCATACAATCAGTGATTTTAGCCGTTTCTGAGGTCACTTCCGTAATCCATTCCTAGATTGCTATAACGCATATTCTAATACAGAGTACTTATCCACGAATCGGGTGTGAGATCTCGACACGCTTGCTATCTGCTTGCTTAGAGGCAACGGGGCTGCGCTCTCCACGCCCACAATCCACACTACTGATGTTTCTGTTATAGTGTCTCTCTCGTGTGCTTCTCCAGCCTTGTCAATCCACCTGTCCATCAAGACCAACTTTCCCACGTTTTCACTTGTTTCCAGAATGCGTCCTCAACTTATCTACCTGGTCGCCATTAGCACTTTCTGCTGACTACCGGATAGTCACTACCCAGCCAATCCTCCACGTGTCGCCTCTCCGCCCCCACAACACAAGGAGCGCCGCAGTCCGCAGTACTACGCAGTCCGCCACAGCAGCCGCCACAGCAGCCGCCACCGCAGCCCTCCGGAAGAAGACCACCACTCCGCCCGCTTCCGCCCGCCCGCCCGTCCTCGAGGCGCGCCACCCACCGCCGCCGCCATGCTCGAGTACGACAACTCGGCGTTCTACTACTTCTCCATCTCGCTCGGCGTGCTCTACGTCGTGCCCATGACGTACCTCTCGCTGCGCCGCATCCTCTACGGCGTGTTCCTCAAGGACCGGCTCATCGACCGCGCGAACGTGCGTTGTGAGCGCGAGCTGCGCAAGATGAAGCAGCTGCAGGCCGAGAAGACGCGTCTCTCGAACGTCTTCTCGCCGTTCTTCCTGCTCAACCTGCTCGTGCTCGCCGCGCTCTGGTACGGGCTCTTCCAGATGGCGGTGCTGCTCCAGAACGACTCGGAGATCAAGACGTTCGACCCGTTCGCCATCCTCGGCATCGCCGCGGGCGCCTCGGAGCGCGAGATCAAGCGCGCGTACCGCAAGATGAGTCTGCTCTACCACCCGGACAAGAACATTGGCGACGCTGTCGCTGACCAGAAGTTCATGCTCGTGGCGAAGGCCTACGAGGCGCTCACGGACGAGGTCGCGAAGGCCAACTACGAGAAGTACGGCAACCCGGACGGGCGCCAGGCGCTGCAGCTCTCGATCGGCCTCCCGACGTTCCTGCTCGACCCGGCGAACCACAACATCGTGCTCTTCCTCTACCTCATCGTGCTCGTCGTCGCGATCCCGTCGTGCGTCGCGATCTGGTACTCGCACTCGAAGAAGTACGGTGACAGCATGATCATGTACGACACGTACGGCTTCTACAACTTCGCCATGTCGGAGCACGCGCACCCGCGCATGCTGCCGGAGGTGCTCGCCGGCTCGGCCGAGTTCCGCGAGATCCCGTCGCGCGCGTCGGACGAGGCGGAGCTCGGCGCGCTCTTCCGCAAGTTCAAGCAGCAGGACCTGATCTCGAAGCCGCGGTACAACCACCCGTCGATCGCCAAGGCGAACATTCTCATCCACGCGCACTTCCTGCGCGAGAAGCTCAGCCCGGCGCTCAAGGGCGACCTGCACGCGATGCTCAAGAAGTCGATCCAGCTCGTGGACGGCATGCTCGAGATCGCGACCGGCAAGTCGTGGCTGCAGACGACGCTCAACCTCATCGAGATGCAGCAGTTCCTCACGCAGGCGCTGTTCTTCAAGGACGCGCCGTTCATGCAGCTGCCGCACTTCACGGATCGCGAGGTGCGCCACATCATCTCGGGGAAGAACGCCGTGCGCAGCATGCACCAGTACGTGGACATGGACCCGAGCGAGCGCAAGGGACTGAACGACCTCACGGACGAGCAGAAGGCCGAGGTGAACAAGGTGCTCGAGATGATGCCGAACCTGGAGCTGAACATCACGATCGACGTGGACGACGAGGAGGAGATTGCCGAGGGCGACATCATGACGGTCACGATCCAGCTCACGCGCAAGAATGTGAAGGAGGGCGACACGTGCGACCTCGTGTACGCGCCGCACTTCCCGTACCCCAAGGCGGAGCGCTGGTTCTGCATCGTGGGCGACACGAAGAACAACCACCTGCACGCGTTTGGCAAGATCACGTCCCAGGAGCGCACGGGCGAGCTCAAGCTGCAGCTCCAGGCGCCTCCGAAGGCGGGCACGTACCAGCTGGAGATCTTCGTCAAGTCGGACTCGTACATCGGCCTGGACCTGCGCGCGCTCGCGAAGGTACATACCTGCCGCTGCTTGCTTGCTTGTGTTGGTTGCTTGATGCTCTGTGAGCTGGCGACTCTGACGCTGTGTGTGTGTGTGTGTGTGCGCTTGTGCTTGCTTGTCTCCAGTTTAACGTCACGCCGGCGTCCGCGCTTCCAGTGTACCAGCCGCACCCGGAAGACTTGGAGTTAGACAACGAGCCGACGCTCTTCGAGCAGGTCATGAACGCGGCGGACTCTAGTGATAGCGAGGAGGAGGAGGAGGCAGCGGCCGACGACGACGAGAGCAAGAAGGACAAGTAGATATCCAGCCACCCATTGACGGCCGGCACGCGACAAGAGGCAAGAGGAAGTGATCTCATCGCGGGACTGAGCCCGTCCGAGTGAGTCGCAGTGGCGCTGAAGGAGGGCGTGCGCTGCGGCATCAGCAGCAAAAACAATACACGTGAACTCGTAATGCGCGCGACAGCATCGATTCTCTCTCTGGACACACGAGAGAGTGGACAAAATGACAAACGCGAATGTCGTGGTACAGACGGCCCGTGGAGAGCGAGATCTTGAGCTTCTCCGGGTCGAACGGCGCCGTGAGCTCCCCACCGCCGTACGCGAACACCCACGCGCCGGAGCGCTCGTCCCGCCGCAAGTCGTCGAACACGAACG